>CAJVRM010000105.1:2159-43214 GCA_911693285.1 Hymenoscyphus albidus | reverse complement strand
GGGGGGAAGGGGTAGATGAGAGATAGTAGATGGTAGAGGAGATGAGAGATTGTAGATGAGGGGAGATGAATATATATTGATTGATTGATTGATTGGAAAGTGAGTTGATTTTGTTTAATGATTGTAGGTTTACTTTTATGTACAGCTTTAGGGGTTTTGGGGGGTTGGGTTTGGTTTAGAAGGGTTTGGAGGAGTTTAGGTGGTGAGGGATTGGACTAGATTAGTTTAATGGTATTCCTCCCTTCTCTCTCTTTCAGGCCTTCTCAGAGAATTTTGAGAATTTTGAGTGAGGAACTGAGATTCTGATTTTGATACATTCATTCTTTCATTCGTTCTTTCTCGCTAACGGGAAGGTTGGTTGAGATGGAAGACTGGAAGTTAATGGGTAAAACTTTGAGGATTTGGGGTTTGAGATTGTGTTTGGGCTTGAGGGAGAGAGGGTAGGGCAAGGTAGAAGGAGGAGGGGGAGGGGTTTGTTATGGTTGTGGTTGTGGTTATATGGGAGTATGGGATTAGTTGGGAATTGAGATTGGGATTAGGGGGTGGGGGAGTCGTTGGGATTTGAGAATTAGAATTTAAAGAGTAAATAAGAGAGGTAAAAGGGGGAGTAGAAAAGGGGAGGGGTAGGGTAGGGAGGAGGGGGAAGTAAATACTAGGGTACTATATTAGTAGAAGTAAAGGGTTAGTGTTCCTATCCTTTTATCCTCTAGGCTTTATAGATTATAAGGATTTAAGAGAGAGAAGCGTTAGGAAAGAGAGGAAAAGTAGGAGAATATAAAGGGGCGGGAAGATAGGTAGAGAATACTAAGGGGGAGGGAGAATATAAAGGAGGATCGAGGTAGAAACGCTTTATATTCTTTATAGCTAGGAGGAAATAGTTAGTTTTTAGGTTAGAGAGGAGGGAGTATTACGCTATAGGGGTTATAGGGGGTATATAGTCTTAGGGAATTTTAGTACTTAGGAGGAAGCGAGATATATACTAGACCCTATCTACTAACATTTCGTAATAGTTACGATAGAAGGTTATAGCCTCTAAGGGATATTTGTAATATACTTATTATTAGTCTAGCTATATATATAGGATAACGTACTATAGAATTAACTAAGAACTTATTTCTTTAATAGTAGGATTTATAGTACTCAGTAAGCTATGGTAGGATATATATCCTACCCTACTACTAGTAATATTCCTTTAACACTACTACTATATCGTTAGCTATACTATTATAAGCTCTCTTGTCCTACCCATGTGCCCCTCGCGAATAGCTCGCTGAGTTACTGTTTTAGGGCTTCTCTGTAATATTACTTTCGCTTAGGATTACTTACATTTTAATAATAGTTTATTAAATGTTTTTACTATACGATCTTAAGGTAAAGTACTTGTCGGCTTACCTAATTCCCCTTAAGTTATAATAAAGTAAAATAAATAGTCCTATATTAGGGTATTCAATTACTTAGAAAAGAGAAGGTAGATTACGAGTTTATGATCGCTTATCCCCTTAGCTACGGCTAGAAACACCTTTTTATAGCCTATATAGGGGGTAGAACACCAACTTTCGTAGTGTCTTTAATTCTATATTATTCGACTTCTATAACGTATAAAAATACGCGATTAGATACTATAGATATAGGGGCTCGTAATTAAAATACTTACCTATTAGATATTCTTAAATATAATAAGTAACTTATAATAGTAGAGCGTCTAAGTATATAATTCTTTTAGTAAATAAAAGTTTGGTATTATAATATCTTTTTTACCCTAGGTAATCAATATACTACTTTATTTTTATAATTAAGTAAAGTAGATATACAACATGTAGGGGTAGAAATTATAGTAGAACGTATTAGTAATAACGTTAATTCGATAGTAGCTTTAGCGGTACTATTTAACCTTAATCCTTAACTACTAATAGCTCCCTTATTTCGTACTAAGTAAGGGGCCTTAATGGTACGACCTGGTTGTCGTAAAGTGTGATACACAAACATAATCTCTCTTTGTATTCATTCGTGTATGAAGAGTAAAGGTAAAGAGAGGTGGTACTCTACAGACTTAAGTATGTGAGTAGCAAGCCACTCACATGACCTAAAGTATATAGGTCTACCAGGCTCTCGTACAAGGTGCTATTCACCAGAATTATATACCGACAGGCCTTTATAAGGTAATTTTATATAGGTACCCTCTAATAATAGCGTTGTTTCTATAGAGTCTTTAGATTTTTAATAATATATAGGCTATAGTACTTACCGCGGGATAACTTAAAGAGCTTTATGTCACGAATCACGTGTTAGCATGTGACGAGTGAAGACCAGGCGGCGTCCTGACAGGTTAAGCACTATCATGCTCTTATAGCGAATAGGGATCGGCTAGACTAGCTAAGCGATCCAAGGATTTCATTTGTATGTAGTCACGTGATGGATCTTGGGATCTTGAGGATCCCAAGATCCAGGCAAAGGATCTGGGGGATCCCCAGATCCACGGGGACGAAGGTTCTATATAGAACTGGCACGTCTGCCATTAGATAGGAGCTTCGTGCTCAACTTAGTTATCAACTTAGTTATCAATCTTATCATATTAGTTTGACATCTTTTGATACAAGTAACGAGTTCACTTCCAAGTGAACAACCCGATAGTCTTCTTCTTATCATAGCATACCAACCAGCGAACACCCAGCCAAGTTTAGTTAGCCAGTTTGAGTATTCGTTACACTTTAGATTTAGGTCTTTTAGATAAGAATATATAATAGCTTAGTAGATAGTTATCGAATACTTTTCGAGGATATTTTATATTAAGTCTATAAAATTATTACCTTTAAGTCGTTATTTTTTATAAGATTATATAGTTTAGTCCTTTTATTTATATATTTATTTCCCTCCTTTAAGTCTTCCTTAGTTTTGGTTATTTTATAGCTACTTTCTTTTATAGTACTTAATATAACCGAGAGCGCTTATCCTTTAATTATCCTATAAAATACAGTCTTCTAATTAGTCTATATATAGCTAAAGTATAAGCCTTTAAAGGAAGCTAGTAAATATAAAATAAAACTAATAATAAGCCTCTTATATAATATATAACGAATAGACGATAAAGAGAAACTTATATAAGCTTTAGAATGTCTTATTTATATATAGTACCACGTTAAATCCGAAACTTCGATCGTAAAGTGCGTTTAACTCTATAACGAGACCGTTTGAAAAAGGGGCTCGCCAAACACGAAAATATCTCGCTAAGCGTCTACTAAGATACTGTTCAACCAGACCACCACAGCCAATAACCGATATCAAGAGTCCCTCCGCAGCTAGATCCGATATCCCCAAATGGCACATCATACCTTTTGGAAATTGTGGGAGGTAGCACTGTTCTCTGGCGTCGGTGTTATGGTGGAGGTGATTCTTGTTTTCTGTAATACAGAACATACTTCGAACAAGTTCAACAATCCTTTCACCAGACTAGACGACACTTACTGACTCGGATATCCTACTGCTGATATATATAGTGGGGTCTTGAAGCCGGTGGTATACGGTCGGATCACCATTCCTACTTTTCTGACTACTGTGATGAACCGAGCATCTGAGGGTAAGAGTAAGCATATAGATTCTAGTACACCAAGCATTCTGCAAAGGAGCAAATATGAGCACATATTATTCTGAAATAGTTCTGGGACAATAAAGATCAGCAATCCTTCTCTACACCAAGTGATAAGGTATTACTTAAATTCCCTTACCTCATCGCCTCACAATCTGAGTCCTCTGGTAACTCGCGTAGCAAATATCAATAAATTTCCACAGCTTGGTGGCGACCATAGCCGAGAAAACGGAATTCACTGCAGTCACCGTTCCTCACCTCTAGATCCATAATGACATCCTTTCAGGTTGGATTGCTTATTTTTAGTGCGCCCTGGAAAAGGTGCGCGTGGTTTCTAAACCTTGATACTCTATCAAGCCTTCTCTTGGTGACGAGGCAGTCCGTGCCGTCGAGACGCAAACTTTCGAAGACATCCGTTCAGAATGTCATAAACCTTGAGGAGGTATGTATACAATTTTGTTTTATTGGAAATGAACACTGGCGAAAGGTCAAGGGCGCTCATTAAGAGAATTGGACAACTTCGAACTTACGTTGTGATTGCCGCTACCATCGGATCAGAACAGTGTCTTTTAATGCAGCCATAGACTACCGTATCTGTAGATTCTTGAAAGATAGAATCTTGGTACGAATCTGCAAATGGACGATTCCCACGTTGGTCTCTGCACTTGAAGCCTACCTGATTGAGCTGTGGTGGTCTATAAAGCAGCTTTCCGCTCCATCATCGTATACAGGGTGTAAGACTTAGCATCGAGATTATCTTGGGATGAAGGATTGACCAAAATTCGCCCGAGATTGATTCGTTAGGTAGATGTCCCATCGACCGGTATTGCAGAGTTGGATGATCGCAGGACTCTAGCACAGCATCTCGAAAGGTCACTGCCACACCAAGGCGCAATAGATATTTATTTCCACGAGAATGAAAAACATATTATTGGCTCGCTTACGTTATAAAATCGCTTAGATTCAGAAAGTAGCGGATTGTTAGTATATGGACAAGAAAGATTCGTCGGTACAGTTAATGCATGGCAAGTATAGAGGAAAGCTTAGCACACAAAAAAACCTACAATCCGCCGGGGGTTGAGAGGGGGGCGGGGAAACACAATTACATATTGTGGCTTGATGTTCGGCTTATCACCTTCAGTTGAGGGGAGAAGCCAGGATAACTCTTGCTTCGTTGATCCTCGGACGCGCTGGGTCAGCTGGTAGATTGGATGTATATGTCCTGGTGAGATGAGAATCCAGGGTCTTCTGATTTGTTTTCCCATCAGTGGTTATGAGCTTGGTAATGGTTTCGACTTCTCCAACTTCCTGTATGATACGTGACTGGCAGTCTGATTTCGAGTACATGAATTCGGTCAGGATTTTGTCTTTGTAACAAATGTTAATGTTTTGCGCGTCGAGAAGTCCAAGGAACAGCGCCCGGCAACTCGAATTACATTGTATTCTATACTCCCTATTCTATAGAGGTTCTATAGAACCGAATTATATAGCTTAGGAAAATGCCCGTCTACTTTACTAGACTGTAAGCCTAAAAGGATACTAGTGTTAAATACTACTCTAGGTTAGATTGAGCAGACTGTTTGAAGTATAACTTATAAATTTACTAGTACTATCATATTAATTCAGTGATAAAATAATCTCCCCAACTATCCCTCCCTACTATTCCTCTATCTTTACTATAAGTATACCCCTAACACCCCCGTCCTTTTTTTTCTCTCTATTTCCCTTCTAGACAAGTAGGTAATTCAAGTAAGTGTATGATATAATTCAAGCAAGTTAGGCGAGTGCGCAATTTAAACAATTTAAGCGAGTACGTGAGTCAAGTTAAGCGAGCGCGCGATTCAAGGCACGTTAGGTACGTGGTACGAAGTAAGTAGGTCGTTCAAGGCGTATATAGTAGTAAAAGTATAGAAATACGTAGAAAATACTAGAATTTATATATAACCGCGGTCTTTTTAGTAACTATTTATATACTATACTCCCTAATATCTATATATGTGGACCCGCGCTCATAAAGGGTTAGGGGCTAGGAATAAGCGACACGTATGACTAAAGTATTTCCTCGGCCCCGGCCCCGTCCCCCTTCTCTATCTACCTCAAAGAATATATCAAGGGACAAATTAACGCTATACGATAGCAAGTCTACGTTATAGTAAGAATACAATAGTAGGAACGTAAAGACAAGTGTAGGTGAGGGTAGCGAATACTAGGAACACGTGTAACGTGAATAACTAAGCTCTAATCATAAGCAAAGTAGGGGTGCAAAGGTATATATAGTACTAGTAATAGTAGTAGTAAATAGATAACTTTTACGATAATACGATTTATAATTCAATCGTTTCCGACCGAAGTATAGTCTTAGAATAATACCTAAGTTCAACTTTATGCTTACATTAACTATTTAACAAAAATAAGAATATAAGTTGTTTTCAAACTGGTCTTACCCTTCGGAGTTTATCAGTAGATATATCTTACCCTTGAATATTTCTTGGCCGATTCTTCAGCGCAAGAATATCCTTAGACAAGAGATGAAAAGCAAAAGGGGACCAAAGTGATTCCCTATTCAGTGTGAGTAATTATATGAACAATACCAACAAACAACGAGGCCCTGAATAACGTCCTCTCACCGGATTATTCGCCGACTTTTTGTTATTTTGATTCACAGCGTATCCTTACCAAAAGCTATAAATACCACGAAGTAGCAGCTAATTGCTTTCTATCCTACAACAAACTCCAAAATTCCAAACTCAGATTCCAAACACTCAAAGCCATAATTCCAAGCTCTCTGAACAGCCAAAACCAATACTGCCATCAACTCTCATCAGCAAGCTTCCACGCGAGGGCATTCAAGCAAAGACCCCTCTGTCTCTCACTGGCTGCAAACCATTTTTACGAAAAGCGAGCACATCCTTTTGTGCGAATCCTCTAGCTATTCAATCTCTCAATAGCTCAATAATCAGAACTTCTCGTGGAGTTTCTCACCATATACAAAGCCACCATGAACGAATACAAAACCGTACACAGCTTTGTCGAAACCCATGCAGAATGGGAAAAAGAATTCTTTTGCGCTCTCATCACTGTATGTATTACCCATCGCTATAAGGGAACGAACGACGTCTTGTACAAGAGCGAGAACGAAGTTGTCGACGACGCTACGACAAACTGGGAAGTTTGGGGGCAAGTGATGCATGATGCCGTCGTAGAATCGAAGATATTTCCGGAAGATCCAACAATAGATTTCCGAAAACCAGAGGACGTAGAGAAATTCCTCTTGAAGAAAAACAGAGAGTATTGTTTAGAAGCTTTTTCGAATGCCGAACCTCAATCAATGACTGCAGAGGACATATACCGGCAGTTAATGCGGCCTTGGGCAGTATATATTGACGATCTCAATACAAGTATTGACAATATAGACAAGGCTGAGATCCACCACGCAACAGAGCTTAAATATCTGAATTTTTCAGAATTTCTAGCTACGATGCTAGAGAGATTAAACCCAGGAATTATGCGCCGTATGCGGTACATATGAAATATGTGCTTTTTTTATTTGCTCGTTGGAAAGTTTCCTGATTTGCGTTGACCTTATTTTTCCTTTTGTTCTACAACACTTGTGTAACCGTTGATTTCTTAAGCTATTACTATTACCTAACTAGACCGTTGTACTTAGAAACTTTTAGAAACATAATAAAAGAATGCGTTGATTTAAAGATACTTGCCCTTTGGGAAGTTTATAGTGAAACGACTTGTATTCTACGTTATTACGGTATCCTGGATTAATCCGGTATCCTAAAAGTATCCTTAGACTAATAACGAATTTATATACCAATAATTAAGCTTTCTAATCTTAAGGAAAATAAAGGTATAAAAGTACAAGTAGAGTAGTAGTAATAGTTATATTATTACGACATGTCAGTCTATGCCTAACATAAGCGAAGGTAAAACAAGTATCATTCAGCTACCAAACCAGCAGCAACTCTATACATCCACGCTTTGCAAAAGGGGCATCTTTAAGGAAGAAAATAGAAAACAAAAGCAAAATGCCAGCCACAAATGCATCCAGCTCTTCCTCAATAGAGCGCTTTGAGTGAAATCCGTACCAATATTTACGTCTTGTCTGCTGTGCAACACGAGCATTTCTTGCGTTCTTGCGACAGATCGAGGGGCGACATCGTGTAAACCACGCTGTCATTTTGATCAGTCCACCCATCTTTGCTGATCTCTGTCATAGCCAATGACATCTAGGTCAACATTCAAGGTGCGAAGCATCATTGCCATCGTAAACTCCTAGATCGAATCAGTCAAAGACCACAAGTCATTTGTAAAGGGAGAAGTTACATCTTCCTCGCCTGGTCGCTCTCCTGTGTCGCCTAACCTCTTTTCGCGTTGCGACTTCTCGTTCTCCGTCTCTATCTCGATGTCGTATTGATCGTATAACTCTCTCTTCCTCTTAGCTCTCTCTTTCGCCTCTTCGTCGTCTTCGTCCTCATCATCATCATCATCCGCATTATTATTCTGCTCATCCTCCCACTGTCCCTGAAACTCCTGCTGCTTCTTCTGCATCTCCTTCCACGCTCTCGGACCACCCATTCTACAAGCCGTCAGTACCACCAAACTCCCAGGTAATCAGCAAAAGAACTGATAAATACCTATTAACCCGATCCCTCACCCTCCCAAACATCTCCTCGGCCGCCTCCCGACTAGCCCCCCTCCACTTCTCAATCAAAACCTTCAATTCCCCATCAACTTCCTCATCCGTACTCTCCCTCTCAATCTTCCTCGCCTGCTCTGCCGTATCCAACTCCTCCTTCAGCTCCTTCAATTCCCGCTCCAAGTCCCTCTGCGTCTTCAATAACGGCGCAATCGCCGGATCAGCATTAAGAACCGCCGTAGATATAGGAGAAGAGAACTGCTTCTTTCTCGTCGCGGAGCGGGGCGTACGATTGAGATTCAAGGGCGTAGTAGGAAGCTTAGGGGGGTTATTGGAGAGGACCAATTTAGAAGCGGGGGTGAGCTGCTTGGAAGTGGGAGTGGTAGTGGTGCCATCTTGGGCTTTCACTGGGGATTTGAATGGTGTTTTGAAGGGGGAGCGGAAGGGTTTGGAGAGAGTCTTGGAGGCGTCGTCGATGCGGCGGCGTTTGGCTGCTGGTGTGTACATGGTATCTTGAGGAGAGAGAACTTCTTCAGGGAGGTTAGTGCTGGGATGTCAGTTGGGGAGTAATTGGTGTGAGCATGATCTTGAAGCGTGGTGTTTGTGAGGTTCGAGGAAGTTGATGTCAGGCAAGCTTCTCCACGATAACGATAGCGGTGCCAAGGCCTGATTAGCTCTCGGGCCGAGTCGGCGGCGCGTACGCGGTAGGGTACTCTGGTAGACGCTTCTGAGACAGTTGAGCCAATTAGCTGATATACAAACTTCAAGTATGAGATTCACCACACAAGTAACGACTAACCCCATTATTCGGAACTTAATACCCTACAAACTCCCAAAATTCACAAGTTGAAGCGAGTCAAGCTTAAATAGGCGATGTACTGTGAATTCCAACCCCGTCTTACCATTCACCAAACAGAGTGGCAGTAAATAGCTCTCCCATTGGCCTGCCTACCCCCTGAGATCTTGCGATGTTCAAAATAGTGTACAGGGCTATGCTGTTTACTGTTACACAACTTCAGACCAAGGGGGTACAGTAATTAGAAGAGGTCTTAGTCTTGCAACTTGTACATCTCAACAAAAGGAAATTAAGCTTAAGTGATTGGAGCTTCTAGAAAGCTGTTAGCACCAGAATCATTCCGCACATAACAGTAGGTATGTGAATATCAAACATTCTAAAAAGCGGCATGGAACCACAAAGATTTGTCACAGAACTCATAGTTTTAATGAGCTAATTTAACTGCCCACCGCGTTCACCATTCCTAGGTATCCATCACACGAAGAGAGGAAGAAATCTGTGTCTGTCATGTATTTACTCATAGTATTAAACTCAGGCCATTCAAGCCCACAACCGCTATACCTAGGCTTCCCTAACCACCGAAATTCGTAGTATCGTAGCATGTAATCAAATCTGCCATATCCCGCTACAAATGTACAAACCCTCATCACGTCCAGAACGACGTGCGTATTAATCCAGCAAGCCCCCTTCCAAATCTGCAGCCCGGGTGATGGCCCGCCATCCAGCGTAATAAATTGGTGGTTACACTTAAGAAAACTTCTCCGTCTTTGCCCCCGGCCCCTCAGGCTGCGCCTGCGTCCCGACTTCCGGTTGCGATTTGGACATCTCATCGGGAGTGGTGCGAGTGGAAGGCGTGTGTGAGTTAGCGACCGCGACGGGTTCTTCATCGTAATCTTCGTGCCAGAAATCCTTCTTGCTACACCGGGTTTTTAGTATGAGAAAAATCATATACGCAACAAAGGGAAACATGAAGAAATGAAAGAGAAAAGGTTACCCCTTGCTAGCTCTAACAAGCCAAGCAGGAAGAATGCCACCCCGGATTTGGTAAGACCATGGTTCCTTGTATTCCTTGTCCGCTGGAACGATTCGGCCACCAGAGACGACCTCGATGAGCCACACGGAGGTGTTGATGATGATGTAGGAACAGATACCTGCGATGAGTCCGTAAGCGATCGAGTAGGTGAACGGCATGACGGCTAAGGTGATGAATGCCGGTAATGAGTCCCCCCAATAGCTCCAGTTGATGTCCTTGGCTGCTTTGGCCATCATAGCCCCAACGACGATAAGTGTGCATCCTGTAGCCCAAGGTGGGAAAGAGGCAAAGATTGGGGCAAAGAAAATCGAGATGAAGAAGCAGATACCCGTAACCATTGCTGTGATTCCGGTCTTTCCGCCTTCAGAAATACCTGCTCCAGACTCGATGAATGCTGTTACAGGAGCAAGGCCAAAAAGGGATCCAATGGAGATACCGGTAGCTAGTCAAATATTAGTTAAACTATTATGATAAGTGGTGAGGAACAAAGTCTTACCATCGACAATATAAGCCACAGCAGAGCCCTCAAAATCCTGGGTTTCCTCGTCGATAGCACCAGAGAAGCGTGCCATGGAATACAAAGTTCCAGTGCAATCCAAAATGTCGACATAGAGGAAGGTAATCAGAGCAAGTCCAAATTGACCGGAGACGCCAGAAACATCCCAATCCTGAGCTGCAAGTGTCTCCTGGATCGGATGGAAAGTGACGACTCTTTTGAAGAAGTCAAAAGCATCGTCTCCAATCGGTGTATGAGGGAAGAATGTAACAGGTGTGTTACGTGGCCAAGAGATGATGGAAACGAGCAAGATACCAAAGATGATTGCACCCTTTACGCGATAGGCCAACAAAATTGCTGTTAGGAAGCCACCGCAAAACATTCCAATCCACATGGTAGGGTTTCTCATCTTTACTGATCCAGGGCAGGCGCCCTCGACCATCTGAGATGTCAAACATCCAGCAAGTTCCAAGGGGGTATCTTTTCCAGCCGTAATAACTCCGATACCAGCGCTGTAGGTCATTCCAATGATAGCTATTTTCATATTAGCCTATTGATCTCCAAACCTCAATGTAGTGTAAGCTTACTCAAGTAAAGCCCAATTCCAACACCAGTAGAGATCTTGATGGAGGCAGGAATCACTCTGGCAAGCCATTGTCGCATTCCAAAGATAGATAAGCCCACAAAGATGAAGCCTTCGATGAAGATAGCAGTCAAAGCAAGTCTATAAGGAACTGGTCCAGTTCCATGGAAGCCAACCACAGTGTATGTGAAGTAGGCGTTCACACCCATACCAGGCGCAAGAGCAATAGGCATATTCGCAAAGAGACCCATGCAAAAAGAGGTGAGAGCAGAGACAGCGGCGGTTCCAGTGATAAAGTCCCGTCGAATAGTGGAAAGACATAAACCATATTCTACATCAGTAGCGCAGGTAGGATCAGTGGTGCTATTGCAGACACAAGTTCCACCACTATCAGTGAGGATTGTAGCGTTGACCTATAGATCGAATTAGTTTCGATCTTGTCAAATAAGCGACAAATGATTGCCAGAAAGCTTCAACATAATCTCGGACGATCATCCCGAAGCCTTCGAATAATTGTAGTTAGTCATAACAACCACCCGGAACAGACAAGCGGAATGTCCCAGACGTTCATGGTTGTTGTATAGCTCAAACCTGAATAGAGACGAGAACCTATCGAACTTGAACATACCGAGATAATGTAGGCCATGGCAAAGAAAGTAGCAATACCCGCGCGGAGCTCAGTAAGGAACCGCGATCCAGGTCGCGATCTCCTATGACCAGAGCCATCCAAGCGGAAGCGTCGTCCTACCGCGCTGGTAGCAACCTCATCGTTGATTCTGGTAGCCCAACCGACCATGATGTACAGTTGGTAATGCCTCGCGTTTGCTTGATCTGTTTGATCGGTGATCAAATCCCTTGAGTGCCCCAAAGATGTTGTGGTGTTGATGACCAAAGGGTGAAGTCGTAGAGGATGGCACTAAAGAAAGATTGAACGAGAAGGAGGACTAATAGCTACCGTCGCCCCACTAAGCCTGCCTCGGTAGCATACGAAATACATTCACCACGACCAGGTACCGGACCCGTCGTTATCTCTTGCTATCAAGGATCTGGGAAAATCACTCTCCTGATTTGTTACTTTCCCGTTATTTAGAAATCGCCAAGAGAGATTGCAGCCCACTCGATGCCCTTGGCACCTCTGACAAGCAACGCGGCAGGACGCAAAAAAGTCTCCTTCGGGTAAGCATCTTCTTTAGGAAGTTCTGCCCCGCCAAGCACGCGAGCGGAGGGCTAGATTTTAGACAGCTGATAAATTTATAGAGGATCGGAAGATTCGGGGGGCGCCGTAGTATAGTAAATGAAATCAACCACCGCTATATATCAGCCGTCATATCAGCTTTGTAGGATAATGTGTTAGTGCTCTAAATATCCAAATACAGCCGCAAGAATCTTTCACACACACCAACTGCGCAACCAGAAGTGAAGCAGAGATAACAGAATACAACTCAAAACCAGGGAGCAACTTGCATCCACTCAAAAACATATGCTGTACTACATGCGTTCAAAAATCATGTAGTTAGTTTTTTTTACAAGCTAAAAACCTACACTGGAATGCTTCACTAAAAGGGACACTAATGCCCTACACCACCCGCAGCCCACTGCCCAAATTCCGGGTCCCCAGGTTGTGGGAAAAGCCCTCTATCTTCCTGCTGCTCCTGTGCTGCTCCATTTGCAGGGCCAGCACCCGCCTGCACTCGTGCAGCTTCACCCTGTCGGTGGGCCTGCTGATGTTGATTCCGGTAATAAATGAGGAACACCAACGAAGCAACAAGCCCAACAACAATCAGACTTTCCAAAAGCCCATCTAACTCGGCAATGGTATCTTCGTAGAATCCATCCACATCTCCTCCGGGCATGGGATCAGTATCAGAGAGAAAATTACTATCATCGTAGTCGTCATTGTAATAGGGATGATCATCTTGGAGAAAATTGGCGATCCACTCAGAAAAGGACCATTGCTTCTTAGGAGCTACGATACGTTAGATTCTGTTACGGATACATAGAGTAAAGGGTGCGCATCCACTTACCTGGTTCATCTTGTATGGAGTTCACTCTGCCATGAGTGAATGTATTCCAAGCACTTCTAAAACGAAGCTTGAATAAGCTTAACGTGACTGGCAAATACGCCTCGTCGTTGGTCTCTAAAGCGTGATCGTAGTACCGCTTAGCGAGATGGAAGTCCTGATCCAGGCCAACCCCATTTTCATGCATCCAGCCTAGATTGAACAGGGCCTGGGCACTTTGGTGGAACTCAGATGCTGCAGTGTAACATGCCGCGGCTTTCTCCATATCGGAATGCGTCCCAATGCCATGGAGATAGTAATCGCCCATTTTGACCATGGAGTCGATGTTGGTCTGCTTTGCTGAACGGGTCCAGTAAATCAGAGCAAGAGCTGAGTTTTGTAGGAATGAGGCTCGCGGCGCTGTCATGGTTAACCAAGTTGGCAGATCCCATTTCGATTTCTGTTGGTCGAGAAGGTATGCTACGTTAGCTTGGCCCTTTTCGTATCCCTGTTCTGCAGCGAATATGTAATCGAGCAAAGCCAATTCCATGTCTCCTTTTTCGTATTCAAAATTTGCTTCAGCAAAAGATGATACAAGGGGTTCGGCCTTCTCGGCAACACTTTTATAATAAGCTGTCGCCAAACCACAACTGCGATCTCTTCCAATTCCCAGGTTGATCATTTCTCCAAGGTAATAAAGAGACTCGATATTGCCATAGCGTGCAGCCAGTTCAAAATAGCGATTTGCAACTTGCATGTCCTCCGGTCCACCTTGGTCGAGATGCAACGCGCCCATAGCAACCATTGCAGGTGCGTAATCTTGCTTCGCCGAAGCTTTGAACAATTCGGTTGCCTTGGGTATATTCTTTGGGACTCCCAAACCGTCAAGATACATGACACCAGAGAAATACTGAGAACCAGCATCACCACTTTTGATGCCGCGCTGGAACCAAGTATTCGCCTTTTCGAAATTCTGATCCAATCCCTCACCACGCAAGAACATTCGACCAAGGTATCCGGCGGCTTTCGAAGCAATTTTCTCCAGTTCCATTTTGTCGGACTCAATTGCTCGCCCATCCTTTTGCCAATACAATCTAGCCACTCTCATGAAATACAATCTTGCGCTCTTTAGATTCCGTGGTAGCCCTTTCTGGCCATCGTAATGTATACGCCCAAGACTAAAAGTAGCCTTGAAATCTCCTTTCCTCGACATCAAATCCAGATATTCCAGAACGTCATCCAGCGCAGCGTGAGCATCAGAGCTAGGTCCCTGTTTGTTCGCATTCGAGCCGGAACTCGAAAAGCTAGCGCCCTCTCCATAAACCCCGCCATCTTCATCTGCGAGTCGATAGGAATCCGCAACCCAAGCCATGCCACCTGGAGGCCCTGACCTGTACCACTCGACGGCTTTGTCTGCGACATTCTTGTAGTGCTTAACCGCAGATTCACAATTCCGTACTGTTCCAATGCCACTATGATGACGATGCGCCACGGTCATCTCGGACCTGACATTCCCTCCTGCGGCCGCAAAAGTGTGGTATAGAAGGGCTTTCGCCTGGTCTCGTGGTACAGCTCCTCCTATGCCCGTAGCATACATGAATCCTACCATGTGCTGCGCGGAGCTATTTCCGTTCAACGAGGCAAGCTGGGAGTATCTCCTAAATGCCTCTGAATAATTTCTAGGATATGAAAAATTGCCGTAAAAGTTCATCTGGGCCAAAAGAAACATCGCATCCGAGTTCTTGATATCTGCTGCCTCTTCCAGCAGCTTCACAGCTTCTGCTACTGGATACGGCAATTCTTTGCTAGGCTGTGTCCCCTCTGTTCCAGCAGAAGATGGCCCCTGGGCCGATATTTTGGGGAGCATAGCCCAAACATATTGTGTGATTGTTCCTGTAATTCCCAACGTCTTCCGTTTTGGTCGTGGATTCGTTCGCTCGAATCTGCGGAGGGATGCGAGGGCTTTTTGAACTTGCTCTGCGCCTACTGATCATTAGCATAACTCCGAGGACACTATTGTTCGTATGCCTACCATCAGATTTCTTCAAAGTCTCGTCCCCATCGTGGAGTGGTTGCTGGAAGTCCTCGGGAGCAGCCTGAACCGGTATAGTATGTTTCGTATGCCGTTCGGCCGATTCTACCTGGTCATTACCGGCGTTTTGAAGGGCATATGCTATGTGGAGTAGTTGAAAAAAAACTGTAGCGGTTGTTAGTTCGGTATGCGGCGTTGGAGAATAGCTAGCTACAGAGTGGGCAAACATACAAATAGCCACCAGCGGGAATAACCGCAGCCGGTCTTTCATCTTGATATGAGTGATCACCTTGTGCCAATAGCAAAGTACAGTGGAGGGTTACCGGTGCATTTCAAGAGGTTGGTTGGCAATCCGTTCTTAACGGATCGTGGTGTTGGGACCTGGGCAGTTTGGATAGGTGTTGATAGCTGGCTTCTTCTCATCGTCGGCAAACGCGACCAGCTCAGCCGAGTTCCCAACCCCTCAGGGACAAAGACGGATTACAAACCACCAACATTGCAAGCAACAACTTCGGGATCATTTCTGGTCATATTTTCACGATTCGAATTGATTATTTTCCACGTGCTAATCATTTTCTGAAGTATCTGCGTTTTCTTTTTGCTTTTTTTGCTTTTGATAATTATTTGGTCAATTGGCACACGACCTATTTATGCACCCCTCCAAGCCTTGACCTGGCCATCTTCACCAGCAGTCAGAACAGTTTTATGCTAGTATATTTTTTAGCGCTTCATCGTTTTCGCATTGCTAAATTCAACTTACGGAATCCAGAAAGCAAAAGGACCTCACAATCTCAGAGCCATGAGCTCGTGATAAAGTAACCTTCGATTCCGGTACAAATTTCCATGTAGGATCCTTCTTCAACTGAACGAGATCAAAGCTCTGACGACTGCAAAACCATCAATCATTTCATCGTACTGTCTTTTGAATTTGACGAACTTACCTGTGTGTTCCGATTCCAATTACAGCTCCTCCATCCGGTCTTCTTAGCACATTGGCGACATATTCGCCACTCAGTAGTTCCCTCATATCTCCGAAATTGACTGGTGATGGCTCTTCCATGCCCTCTTCGGGATTTGTTACCAATTCATACATTGAGAACCGTTCATCATGCGAGAGTGCGAAGATGTCTGTATCAGTGATGAATCCAGCGTGATGTACGGAATGGCCATGGTTGATGGTTTGATGTAGAGCTTCTTCCTCATCGGCGATAGTGGTGTTGTAAATGTTCACAAGCCCGTCGGTTGAACCAGACAATAAAATTTGCGGTCGACTTGGGTGGAACCCGAGCTGAAAATAATGAGTATAAAATTCTTGAATTTCTTTTGGAGCACATACCTCCGTGACATCGTCACTATGACTCTCGATATACTGTATCGTTGCTTGTCCGAGATTTCTTGTGTCCCTGAATACGTCAACTACGAGTACTCAAGTACAAGAACCGCAATGGGGTTATTTGAAAACTCACCACATAGCCACTGTGGCCTGGTGATTCGTCAACTCAGTCCCTGCTGTAATTGCATACGGAAATGAACAGGCCAGTGATAAAATCGGAGCATTCTGATCTATAAATTGTTAGCAGCAATTCTCGAAAAGAAAATACCCCACCACCCCGCATCAAAAGCTTGTAGATATACTCGAGTAAAAGATGAAAAACCAAAGTCCATAAGAACAAAAACAGATTCAACTCAGAACCCCTTCATCCCCTAAACCAACTCATCCAACAAACAAGTAAACAACTCACCAACCGCAACCTCAGCAACCTTACTCCCCGTCCTCAAATCCCACATCCTAACCTTACCCTCCCTCCCCGCAGTAGCCACAATCACCGCACCCGCCTCTCCATTAGGATCAACCGCCTTTAGACACGTAACATCCTTATTCACGTCTTTGATCTCCTTCAATGGTTTCTCACTTAGATTTCCTGGATCAAGAACTCGCAGGACATCGTCGGAAGAGATTGTCGCGAGTCCTGCCGCGGTGGGTACGATGTCGTAGATGTATGTGTTTTCTGGTTTGGTGACCTGGAATTGGTCGAGGGCGTCGAGGGTATACATTTTTACTGTTGGGTTTATAGTGGTGGTGGTGGGTTGCTTGAGTTGATGCTGAATTAATTGGTGCTAAGAGAATTTTTGATGATGGGTTTTTGGCGTCGCTTCGGCGTTTTGAGGCGAGCTTGTTTGTTACTTGTGGCCGGAACATGAAATTTTTCGATGAGAGGAACGAATGAAAGAACCTTGCATCTAAGACTTCTCTATGGATCAAGATTCACTGAGATTATTGATTTGAATTTCAAGGGGTTTATTTGACTCATCGTCGCTCATTGTATACTCAAGTCAAAGCGATCAAAACGTACGTCAATTAGCCATGAAAAAAGTGCAAAGCAATACAACTTGCAAACAAGCGGATCTTCATAGTATCTTAGATTCTTTGGGTTTGTATTTCCAAACAGATAGGCATAGGTCTTCTATATTAGAGGACATAAACATGTTTTATTCTTGAAATCTTTATTCTTGTCCTGCTGGCTGCGCCCTACAATCTGGTGCTAGAGCCTCAAAATCTACTTGCTTTGCCTTGCTATTTCGCATAAGCTCAAATATATAAATATTTCATTCTCATCTCAAAAAGAACTAGAATAGCTAAAAAGCTCTTCAATGATGAACTGAACTTTGTTGTTTTTGGAATTAGGGTAATATTTGAGGCACAGTGCCTTGAGGTAACCACGAACCACTCCATCTCTTGGTACTCCCTCCAATACCCTCCGAGTTTTTGAATAAATAGTCACAGGAACAATAATACCCTAGAACCCCCGCCCTTTCGTCGGGGCACCTTGAGCAAGCAACAAAACATGTAGGCGTCTGAGCCAGGAGCTTCATCCCTCTGGGAACTGCGTTAGGAAATACCTGACATCCGGCGGGCCGACCCGGGGTACAAACCCTTCCCTAACGCGCACTTTTCTTAATACTAACGGTAGCCGTCAAACCTTAATCTGTATTAAAGGTGTAGTTCTTTACTCGATTCTTGTTTACGCGTTTACTTATTTATATGTAGGGGAGGGGGAGAGAGGGGGAGAGAGGGGGGGTATAGGGGTATAATAGAAGTAGAGAGACTTATAGGAGGGCAAAGTGTAAAAGTACTTACAGGTAGGTAGGGATAGAGGGCGACAGATGAAAACAACTAAGTACTTATAGGTAGGGAGGGGGAGGGACAGATAAAAACGACTAGGTACTTATAGGTGATTTACAGAGGTAAAGGGAGGGGGAAAGGCTCTATAATATAGATAGATAGCTCGCGGAACGCTCGGGTCACGCTTAAACTCTCTTAGAAGTATAATAGTCTCTAGAGTACCCTCTGTCCCTAGAAGCCTACTTTTTGGTTATCAAATCCCTACTTTTTGATACCTAATTAGGACGGTATCAGGAATTTCCGTATAGTGTCAGGAAATATTTGACACCAAGTTCCCAGAGGGGCATACAAACACTATAACCATGCTATATATTGGGAATAAGTCCTACCTCATTGTTTCGAACAGCTTGCCATAGGCAGCAGCTCATTAATAATTTCCCCTTGAAGATCAGGAAATGCCAGCTCAAGGAAACAAAAACGATTTCCAGCAAGTTTCAATAGGGACTTTTGGTATTGGGAAAACTATATCGGCGTTCCACTTAAAGTGATCTATAACTTCGAGACATCTTGCTTCTTCTCCCAAACCTCAAACTTCTCCAACATCCTGCCCAAACATGAACAACCCGAACGTCGTTGATGTCCAGCTGGCGCCCTTGAGGATAGAGTCGGGTTACTCGGGTCCGTTCTCTACTCCTACGAGCAGTATTAAAGTTATTCCCCATGTCCTGAAAGGATTTCAGTTGAGTACAACCATCTAGTAAACGTTCAAACCTGCATTTTAGTTTTTTAACTTTAAAGGCTTATTAATAATGACCGACATTCTGCTGTCGAATACCCTCTTGCTGTCAATCAGAAATCAAAGTTCAGATAACATGCGTATACTTCCATTGCAACGGCCACAGTACGACTGAACATAACCCTCATCTACTTAATTGTGGGCTCTACAGCCGCTAATTACTCTTCCAGTGGAGAGAGAAACCCAGTGCCAATCTATTTTCGGGTCTTTTCATCAACACCTTTCTCCTGAATAGCAGCGCGCAAAATGTCAATACGCACCTTGATTTTCATCATGATCATTGGTGACGAACAGGAAAAGTGACCAAGGTTATTAATTTTTTTCTACCGTCGCAAGTTGAGTTGAAAGTAGTTGAGAATGATATGATGGGGTGGTTGGCTTGATTACCCTGGGAATTGTGCTTCATTGTCTTTGAGAGTCTATATAAATCGAAAATAAAATGATTTAAACTCAATTACTCTGATACAAAACGATTATCCGCCCATTTCTTTGTCCACCTTAGGGGCACTTCATGAGAAGGGGTTAGCGAGCAGCAACTTAATCACCATGTTACATCATGAACCACTCAAGAGTCAAGAACTGTCCATTATTTCTGCAAGGTTCTGAAGTTCAGGAGGTGGTACAGAACCCACGACAGGACTGCAAGAATCCCCTCACAAATATCACATTTGCATACTGAAAAACAAGTGGTAGTCTGTCTTCTAATTCTATATTATTTTCAGGACGATGGGATGGGATTATGTGGCTCATGGGCTAGCATATGCACGCAGAGGAGATAAACATGGACATCCAAACATGAGAAATTGCCTGGGTGTGGTGGTCGTACATCCACGAAAATACTCTCCCAGCATCATTTATGACATTTTGGTCTATCCTGACTCCTGCCTCACTTCTAAACCGTCAGAGCCACCTAAATATTCTTCTACTGTCACCTCACTTGTTGCTGTCAAGACTAAAACCAAATTCAGATAAACAATACGTCAGAAGCACAATCTTCAGACTGCAGTTACCATGGTAGAATCCCAGTACGTTCAAGCTTGGGAGCTAGCGGAAACACCTCCATCGTTCATCCCTTCATCAGTCGTGTGATGTTGATATTCATCGTCGGATTCTCATTCCTGGTTATTGGTATCATCCGTGGACGCCATATTGATTGCGATTCTCAGAATTTATTGATAGGATGTGGTTGAGGTAAAATGAGGTTGCAGGAGTTTAGGTTGAGATACGGGAAGGAAGTTGAGTTAAGTGGGGTGAGCTAGAAGTGAGGCTGAGGGAGTCTGGCTGTGTGGGCTTTGTTGGTAGTACTAGGTCTAGTTGCTATATTGGTAATGCTAGATACAGTGTAGTTGGATGCTCTGAAGTTGTGTGGAATTTTGAGGGTTTTTATGGTTATGATAGTTTGTCGCTTGATCGTGTTTCTCCATACCCAAGCTGCTGGTTGTGTGGGAAATTTTACAACCAGTGATGTGTTTCAAGGAAGATGGCTTGAGAATGTTTTCCATTATTTTGGCGTTGTCGTGGCAGTTGAAGCACGATGGGTAAGCACCGTAGGAGCAGATTTGCGTTGTAACTTATCCGGCTGCTCTTAATTCTTCGAAACTTTCATATTATACTTTCCCCAGATATGAGTAATACATATTGCTCATACTCAAGTGTAACATAATTATAAGTCAGTGACATCTCATTTCACAGAGCGAATACCTGGGTTTCATTGCCACTCAGTTGAGCCAGTACATAGTTTGAAACGAGAAAGAGCCCAAGAAATCAGTACCCATATAATCACGGCTCCAGGTTACAATCTTCTCACTAAATTAAAGCAGTGTCTCTTGGGAGACAACCCACTCGCGGACGATTTGGAACAGGTCGGGGAAGTCGATGGTGATTAGGGGTTTGAATTCTGTGCCTACATGTCAAAATCAAGACCAAAACGCCTCTTATCTTACTGTGCTACGTATACCACTCACAATCCCAACAAGTCTTTGCCTTCACAATCTTAACAAGCCTCTGCCGTCGGATCTTCTTTTGCTGTCGATTCAAAAATATCCATCAGATTATGATAGAGGGATAATTGGTATCATGATCATGCACAAAGCGGATTTGCCATGTATCATTCTTTGGTATTGAAGCTAAGAGTGATCTCAAGAGAAATTCCAGCATCTAGATCTGCCAGCAGACACCACTGAAAAAATCGCCAAGATGTGTCGGTCGCCTGCGGCCCTGTGGTATGTTGAGAGGCGAGGTTTCCAATTTGAGTACACAGTGTGAACCTCGCTCGCCAGAAAGGCGTCACGAGTTTACGACAGTCTTGGAATATCGTGATTTGAAATATCATATTAAGGCATTCATTACTCGCCAATACTAGAAGTCTTAGATAGATCATCCGGAATATAATTTGCATTTCCTGACTCTCTTCATTTCGAGGCAGCACGAGAACAACCTAATCAGCTACTCAAACAGATTCTATTACTACTCGAGTTGAGTTGAGTAGGTGCGACTACTTCACTGAACTACTTGAATTCTTTTCGCTGCTTTGAGACAACTTTGCTGGAATGACAATTTTTTGTAGGAGCCGAGGAGGTCCTATATCGACCACCCAGAATATAATTTGTGTTTTTGAAGCTCTTCATTCCGAGGCAGCGCGAGAACAGCCTAATCAGTCTCAATCAAATCTCAATCACTACTCGAGTTGAGTTGAGTAAGTGCTACTACTTCACTGAACTACCTGAAATTCTTTCCTTGTTGGAGGAAATCTTGCAGCAATGACACTTCTTTGTAGTCGTTCTTATTTAAATCAACCGACTAAAATGAAATATTGCCTTCTATGTCATCCGTGATAGTTCCCTCCTTTGATGAAGTCTTTTGTCAATAACTACTTAATAAGTAAGTTTTTGAAACTGGTAGTCAACAAATGAAAAAGATCAGGAGGATGAGGTTCTCCAAAAAGAGACAGGAATGTAACAGTTTACCATTAGAGTACCTGCAGTCAGTAGATAGCTTTTAAAAGCTACCTAAATAAACTTCAAGCCACACACATTCCATCTTACCGTGAATTCTACATCACGGATAATCCGAACTTTCATCAACCTTCAGGTCTTTATTTGCTGTCATTCCATATATCTCTCTCAAATTACAAAGTCAGAAACATGGGGCCTCAGCTGATCTTCAGTTCCAACTTCCTCGGAGTACACCACAATCTCTCGTGGTCCTGAGTTGTCTTTTGGTAACGAAGCCAACAGTTTGACGCCACTCCTCCTATTTCTGCATTCGACACTATATCGCTTTTCTTGATCTGATACTGATGCAGAAGAAGTCTATTTATATGAACCAAAGTTTTCTCAGCTCAACTCTCACCAACCAAAAACCACTCCCTCAGAAGCCAGAGAGACAAGAATACTCCTACTACATCCATCTAGAGCGCTGCATAAGACTTGGGAAGCAGACGAAATGAGACGTTCGGGGGAAAGAGGGGGGAGAATTTGCGTGTTTGTTAGAATAACTTCTCCAGTTTCTACGAGTGAAGATCAACACAACCGATATGTTATTTCTTTCCTTCTCTTCCATTCCAGATACGCCAGTAGTACACTATCGTTTCGTCGCCTTCTTCGCTGTTCTTTCAGAACTGAATGGTGTTTCGGAAATCTATGCCCCAATAGAGAAAACACAAAATAGTGCGAGGAGCATGAGATATAAAAGATGAACCCCACTCTAAGATACAGACTAGTAAGTGCGTATATAGAGAAAGCGCTCTTCGTAAACGGAGGGAAGCTCAAAATTTCTCAAAAACTATATATCACATAGACAGTACAACCCTAGAACCACTTACCTCTCCACGCACCAATAGAATGGAAATGTCCTCTACATCCAACACACCACCCATCAACCATCTCACGAATCATCTACCGTCAAATCCTTTCCTTACTGTCAAATTCACAACATGCATTCAGATGATAAATATTCTCCCAGCACAAGGCTCTGACTGATACTATGAAAGGACTTAAGCTCACCTTTGCAAAGATGCCTTGTTTCACCCTGTCTAACCTTGACACTTCCTTTGGAAGGGCAAAATCTGGGTTTTCACCCTCCCACTGCGTACATCCACCTGGATAAGGACAAACACCACGTCAATAAGCCTTTTTATCTATCGCGTCGTCGCCGCCTTTTTCCTTGACGCCGCTGTTGTTGCAGAGATGGCCTTCTCCTTGACTCTCTGGCAAGCTGGCTGTATCTATTACGCTTTTCAGGTACAAGAGATTCCAATTTGAATCAAGGAACTAGTATACATATCCCGGAATATATCTTGATAAACCTAATCCTAAGGCACGGGAAAAGCGGTATTTATTACACTTTTTCTTCGCTGTTACTTCTTCTGAAGTTGATTCATGTACTTGACAAGGGAAGAATGCCTTTGAAATATGTCACGCGAATAGGAAATCTCTTTTCTGCTTTTCTTAGGATCATACCTTGGTTAGTGTAGGGAAGAGTTGAGAATAGAATTGCACCAAGGATGTCTTCTTGACTTACCGGACTTGTTTCTTGGTTTTATCTGGTTGTTCGAAAAAAGAGACTTATTCAAGATTCAGAAGTTGTACTTTGTACCTTGAAGTATTTTCTCTTTTAGGGGATCTTGAAATGAAAGAGAACGGTGGATAGAATGAGCCCGAGGGTTTTTGAGACAGATTTTAATACAATATGATGCTAGCCTATGGCTATCTGATATATACTACCCCTTCCCTAGTCCACGGAGTGGCCTCTTTTCCCCAAGGCAAGGTTATGGAGTGCTGATCATGGTATCCTGACATTTCTCAGGACCCTTTTGTTTTTTGACGTAGCTGTCATAAATCCATGCCTTGAACTTCTATCTCTCTGAGGTAGAAAGTCACCTCATGTCAAGAATCCTCAGCAAAGTTCCCTCCCCCTTTACCGTTCCATATTTGCCATAACCAGGTTTGAGCAATTGGCAAGTTCAACGGTCAGAGACCGAGACGCAAACTCGCCACCCATAGTCTTTCAACTATACTTATCATGCTTATTCTTAACCTTCACCAACAACAGTGCCTCATGATAATCTCCCTCCCTCCTGGCCCTCTTCAGCCTCTTAACCTCATCATCCTCCAACTTCCTCCCAACCGCCTCCTCCAACTCCTTCCTACTAATCTTCTCTCTAGCCTTTTCCTCCTTCGAAGCCTTCAACTTCGGCTTGAATCGCGCCTGCATCCGTATCCTAAACGTCGTATTAAAAGTAATAGCCTCTCCATCACCGCGGATTTCTGGCAGCGCGCCGGACTTGGACGACGTAGAGGCTTTAATGGTAAGGAATGTTTCGCGAAGAGTCTGGATTTGGAAGGTGCCTGGTGTGTCGGCGGTGGGTATACAGAGGAAGGTTTCGAAGGGGGAGACAGCTTCGGTGGTTGCGGTGAGGATACCGTATTTGTCGCATCCTAAATATCTACTCCAATGTCAGCATTAAATACCCAATTGCTGAGCGGGAGAAGGCCAGAGAGATCTCACCTTCCATGATGTCCCTTGAATGTGTAGTTCTCTGTCCCAACAACTTTATTCGCAACCCACACCTGCCTCACATCATGGGGCTCTGCTGTCGCGGGATCATTCTCAATGATGTTCTCGAGCGCGCTGGCGAATACCTTGCCATTCGTATCGCACGCTATACAGGAAGGCGTATCGGAGGGTAAAACAAAGATTATAGGTCCGACAACATCTCCGGAAGCTTCTGCTGTCACCCAGCTATCGTCATCTACCGGACCTTCATTCCCTTCGTCGTTCTTGATCGCGACTTCTTTTCCTTTCGACGATGAGGTTCCTTCGTCCCCAAATTTATCCGCAACATCGACGCGCTTGCGCTTTTTGGTTTTCTTGTCGCCTTTGAATGTTAATGCCTTGACCATGGTGAGAGAGTGAGATATATTGGTGGGGTTGTTGGAAAGACCAGGAACTCTGGAGCTTGGAAGGCACGAATGAGGAAGTTCCCAGAAGCGGGGGTACTTCGGCTCTGGGGTTGATAGAGAATCGGCGGGGTCCGAGGTCATTCACTTGCATTGAGAACTTAAATATCAGTATTAGGAACGGCACGCGAATCTACATATACCCAGGAAATACTTTGGAAATCTCTGGTCTTTGAATACGTACGAGTGCAAAATGTCTTCAACTGCGGTAACAGTAAGTCTTGAGGATTTGAAGAATGGTAAGTAATATGAAATACACCCCCACTTACTTATGTACATCCACTAACTCATACCAGGCAAGGTCCCCTTCTCAACTCTCGAAGCAGCCTTTGGACCAGACTCGCTAGGGATAATAATCGTCAAAGACGTCCCTTCAGAATTCGTGGAGCTCCGTCACCGTCTCCTCTCCTATTCTTCCTATCTTGGAAACCTTCCTTCATCTTCACTAGGTAACTCTCATCCATGAACTCAAAAGCCCTGACTAACCCGCTACTGCAATAGATAAACTCGAAAACCCAACAGCAAAATACCTGACAGGCTGGTCTTTGGGAAAAGAGACTCTGAAAAACGGCCAAGTAGATACCCTTAAAGGCTCATTCTACGCCAACTGCGCCTTCTACGTCGACCCCTCACTCTCCTGCGCGAAACCCACAGCAGATTTCTCACCAGACAACTTCCCCGAATATCTCTCTGCCAATCTATGGCCCGGCGAGGACGTATTGCCAGGATTCAAAGCCACCTTTGAAGAACTATGTAAGCTAATCATCAACACGGGAGTTCTTGTCGCGAAAGCATGTGATTCCTATGCAGAGCGTGAGATAGAGGGGTATACAAAGGGCTATCTAGAACATGTTGTGAAGACGAGTACTACCACCAAGGCTCGACTTTTGCATTATTTCCCGGCGGTGGAGAAGGAGGGAGAGAAAGAGGAGAATGAAGATGATTGGTGTGCGACGCATTTGGATCATGGGTGTTTGACGGGGTTGACTTCTGCTATGTTTGTGGATGACACGAGTGAAGTTCCTGTTGTTCCTGTAAGTCCAAGATCACCAAATAAATAACAACTAAAACGGATTGAAGAATGGGATACTAACACAAACCAGACAACAACCTCCTCCCACCTCCCTGCTCTAACCGAGCTCCCGGCATCCCCCGATCCAACAGCAGGCCTCTACATCCGCTCCCGCTCCGGCGCCACAGTTCAAGTCAAGATCCCTCGTGACAGCATCGCCTTCCAAACCGGCGAGGCACTAGAACGCATCACGAAAGGGAAATTCAAAGCTGTACCTCATTATGTGCGTGGCGTTCGACCTGGATTTGGGGGTAAGGAGAAGGAAGGTCATAGGATTGCGAGGAATACACTTGCTGTGTTTACCCAGCCTAATTTGGGGGAGGTGGTGGATGTTGAACAGAACATTACTTTTGGTGAATTTGCGAGGGGGGTGGTAGAGAAGAATACTACGAAGTAAGGTAGAAAGGGGATGTGGATTGGTTGTTATTCTTGATTTTGTGTCTTTTGTGAGGTTTGTCTATTAGGTAGAGTGGAGATTTGAATTCTACCACGGGTGAGAATCGCCAGTTTGGGGATTGAGAATCTTAATGTCATATACCTTCCCTTCTCACCTTTCTCACTTCTGTACTACTCCCCGCTGTGAAATAGTGTTCCCTCCTCCGCCAGCTCGCTTAATTACAACCACCACATCGCAAGATATCGCATCACTCTGCCTACCCACCAATCAAAGAGTCAGCCTAAACAAACCCCTCAAAAATCCCGAAAAGGGAAGCTTCATCTCATTTACTCATATCAGCCTCATCAGAAAAAGAAAGACAGAAATAAACTTACCTACCTATACCTCACTTACCAAAAACCCAAGTTCCAACCACGGAATGGAGAAAACACCTCAAAATCCCCCAAATTAAATACCCCTAGCAACAATTTTACTTATTACTACCTCAAACAACCACAACTCCGTAAACCCACCTCATTCCTACCGTATGCTAAGGGCATTCATATGAAGTAATCTAGCTGGATTTGCTTTGTTATACGATATAGGACTTCCTACCTACTTCGTTTTTTTAATTTTTATAGGAAGGTGAGTTGGTTGGTAAGTCTATTACAACAGATGTTATCAGAAGATGAATAGGACACAATGTGGAATAGGATAAGCACAAGGCGAGAAGCTAGCTAAGGGGCAGTGCAAGTAGGGAGTCTTATAAGACGACCCTGACCGAGTGGGAGCCGCTAGAATACTAGGTATCTAAGACAGGTTAGGCAGCTGGGCTGAGACCGACATGTCGTAACAGATATATACTTGAGTACCGTAAATTCAAACTTATTGTGAGGTTAGGCTTCGCTAGACACTTTAGGATCCTTTTCTTCAGGCTGTTATTGTTTATATACTTAAGAGGCCTTTTACCTTTTCTCTTACTCATTGACTATATGAGTTTGAGTTTTGACGGCTTCTAAACACTACATGTAAGGAATATGAGTAGTGAGTGAAATCATCGTACTTATATTCATCAACAAATTAGCTAGTAGATAACCCAACACATTTCTCAGCTTAACGTAACCAGGTTAGAAAGACTGGGTTATTCGTTAGATTGTAGTGGTGCTTGGTAAGTGCGGACCAAGTGCTATGTAGTAATTGACTTTGAGATGCTTTTGCTCGCTCTGTACTCAGCCATTGCGGGCTTCCCCAAAACACTGGACTTCACAAAACCCTAGAAAACGTGATCCCTTCGCTAGGCACCTGCAGTGGAGGTGACGTTACCTAGCCAGCGTTACCAAAGAAGTATTCAACACACCAACATTTCCATCCCAACGACTAATCCAAAATATTCCACCACATGAATTCTCTCAAACCTCACTCAAGAGCATCCATACTGACAACAAGATAGGAAGAAAAGAATACCACATGACAACACCCCCCTTCCAACCACATACACATGTAATAGTCATCACCTCAAAAAATCCCGTTTCTCAATCATTCTTCATCGCGACGTCAACAACCACCAATTACAGAAGACCAACATTCGAAAAACGGAAACATGTCCCAAAAGAGCCATTCCCTCATTACCCGACCCGGCAGAAGCAGAAGCAGCAACAGCAAAGCAAGTCCCTTGCATAAGGGGGCATCACCACCACCCACCCACTCAAATCATAGAGAGGAGGCGCAGCGGCGCAGCATTTATCCCGCCATCCGTCATGCGTTAAGCATCTGAAAGAATTCTTGACTCTTGAGCTGAGATGATAGAGAAACGCGGACATGGGATGGCATTTGGTAGCAGTAGATTTGATATCCTGATGAGATGAAAAGAGAATTGGTATCAAAGTTTGAAGACCCCGTGGTCCTGTGGAGAGATTATCGTGATCTGCTCTAAGTCCCGGATCTCTCAGACTTCAGACTTCCAGAATGCAGCTTTGATCAACTTACTTCGTAACAGTGCAGGTGGCGAGTGCGTTGTTCCCATCCCAGTCAGCCGTTGCTATCGATATCACGGAGGAAGAGGGGTGATATAGGTCAGGTTGGGTGCTGGTATTTCTGCTGACGATTCGGTCATGGATGACATATGTGTGGATGCAAAACTTGATTTCTTCCGATGCATAGTACGGAGATCTATCTATATTGACTACGGAGTATTTTATCTTGGGGGCTGGAGATGTAAGAATAGAAATAACATCAGAAAATGGGCAGATTCGATATTCAACTGCAGATGCAGCTTTACACGGTACTTCTACAAACGTCCCCCAAAAAAAATTTGGAGGATGAGAGGATTTCCATTTCGGGACCTGCAGAAGCGCCATACCGCCCTGTTGTACCTGTTTGGAGTGGATGCGATAAGATGGGGTCCAGATGGATTCTTATGATTGTGTGGGGTGTGGAAGTTCTTTGGCCCCTCCCTTCGCCACGCTGGCTGGCCTTCCCCATCTTGTCCCCTGATCGACGTCTCACCGTCTCATGCGATGTCAAGTCTTGCTTGTGCATCCCAAGCATCAACCCGATCACCCTGGAGCTTAAACAAGGCTTAGCTTTGGCCCCATTGATTCTACGTGTTTAAAGCGGCGTTATCTACCAGGGCAGTTGTGGTGAGTTTGAACGCCGCTTTTGTTTAGGTTGGCTAGGTGAGGTTTTACCCGCCAGTGTGGATCACCCGGCGCGTTCTTCCGCGTTTCAAGGAGGACCGCAGGGACGAGTGAGAGGTGGTGAAAAGTATATTGTGCTTGCAATAATGCCCAACCGAGTTTGCGCTTGGAGGAAGTTTGATGCTGCTGCATTCATCTGAAGGTGCGGCGCCTAGGTACTTCACCATGGCACTTTATTTGGAAAATTCGTGGTCAAACACCATGAAAATAGCAATCAACAAAAGTCAATTAATTGCTTTTCAGATGTCACGATTTCATCGCATATGATTTGATGGAAAGTCGCATCTGAGATTCGGAGAGATTCGCACTGCACTCACTGCCTTGGCACAATCTCTCCCACTGGCACTCACATCGTGATCCACCGCCGTCCTGGCATCCCTTGCTGGGTCCGCAGTCATAAGTGAGGCTGGCCGGTAAGTGAAGTGTGTTGCTGGCACATATCACAGATGCGACTCCACTTCTCTCCAAGGTCCGTCCAACCAAGACTCCCCCAATCTAAACTCCCCCCCAATTCACCTTCAACCTGTTTCGTTTGCTGGGAATTGGCGAGGGTTCCCATCTTGATAATAACCGACCATCCGCCCCCATCTCGAATCTTTCTTTTCTAATCTTTCAGATTCGTCTCATCGTACTTGTACATACATAACGTACTACGGACATCCATTCATTCGTTAAAACAACATCGAGAGAGGCGATTAATACTACTAGTAATCAGAAATACACATACAAACAACAACATGCGCTTCAGTACACTGATAGCCGCCTTTATGGTTGGCGCTGTCACGGCAGCACCTCCATCCGCAACTCTTCAAAAACGGGGTGTGGCTTTCAATTGGGGTAAAGACAAAGTGAGAGGTCTGAATATTGGAGGTTGGCTTCTACTCGAACCATGGATCAGTAAGAATCCCTCACCTTCGCAAAAATTGATAGTTACTAACAAACTTCCCAGCTCCATCAATCTTCCAAAAACTCGATCAATCCCTCAACATCGTCGACGAGATGACATTAACCGGCAAACTGGGTAAAGACAAAGCCCTCGAGATCCTCAGACCCCATTGGGACACCTTCTGCACCTTCAAGGACTTCAAAAAGATTGCCGATGCCGGCTTCAACATGGTCCGTCTCCCAGTCGGATACTGGGCCTACCTGGACGTAGGAGAAACCTACACCACGGGCCAAGCACCCTACGTCGACGCCGCCATCGACTGGGCGCGCGCAACGGGCTTGAAAATCGTCATTGACCTCCACGGCGCGCCCAAATCGCAGAACGGCTTCGACAACAGCGGTCAACGGATCAAGACCCCAGGGTTCCAGCAGGGCGATTCGGTCGCGCAGACGCTGCAGGTTCTGGATATGATTTCGAAGAAGTATGCTCAGCCTGCGTATCAGGATGTCGTTATTGCCATCCAGCTCCTCAATGAACCTCTGGGGTCGGCGCTGGATATGAAGAATCTGGAGGATTTTTATAGGAAGGGGTTTGAGCAGGTGAGGAATGTTAGTGATACGCCTGTCATGTTCCATGATGCGTTTATCCAACCGAAACTTTGGAATGGATTCCTCTCCGTGTCGGATAAGAATGCTCAGCATGGTAAGTTCTTTCCTATCCCAACAGTTTCTCTTTGAGAAAGAGAAAAAGAATGGAATCTGATATATAAACAGTCATCGTCGACCACCACGAATACCAAATCTTCAACAACGACCTCGTCGCCCTCCAACCCTGGGAACACCGCCAACACGTCTGCAACAACGCCGCCTCCTACGCCTCCGGAGCCGACAAATGGACCATCGTCGGCGAATGGACAGCCGCCATGACGGACTGCGCGCCCGCCCTGAACGGGTACGGTATTGGCGCACGCTACGACGGGTCCTTCCCCGACTCCAAGTTCGTGGGTTCCTGCAAGGGGAAGAACAATATCCTCGAGTGGGATGCCACATTTAAGGGCGATATGAGGGGGTATCTGGAGGCCCAGCTTAGTACGTTTGAGTCGCATACTCAAGGGTGGGTTTTCTGGAATTTCAAGACGGAGAGTGCGCATGAGTGGGATGCGTTTGCGTTGCTTGATAATGGGGTGTTCCCGCAGCCGTTGACGAAGTATGAGTTTAATGCTATTTGCTCTATCTGAGAGGATTTGGCTTGGGAATGGATGGATGGTCTGTTGAGTGGACCTTTTTGAGGGGATGTATATTATGGTGGTGCTGATGGTGGTGGTGCTTCATTTCGTGCTGGCATTCTTTGGCAACTTTTTCTTTTTTTGTTCATGGGGATGAAGGGGTTTGATGATTTATTGAATGAGTAATTGGGATGGATTTGAGGTTTGGGGGATTAAATGCGGGTTTACGGGGCTTGGATTGCGATGCTTACAGCAATAAGAAAGAAAGAAAGAAGTGAGAAGAAACGGTTGATAGAGGGGGGGATTTGATGGAAGGGAGGATTCACATATACCCATGGGAGACAGATGAGACTGAGAGTTCTTACATAAGTACATAAGTACATATGTACATTGAGCGAAGATACCTTGATTGATCGATAGATAGAGAGATAGTCTTTAAATTAATTATGGACGTGAAGAAATTATAAAATTTTCAGGCAAGAAAAATAGGAATATGGTGGAGATTGGAATGAGCACTCAATTCTCGATGTAATAAATGGAGTGAGTAATAGTGGTTTTGGGTGATAGGTAGTTGTAATGATTAGAATTTACTAGATAGCACAGAGATGCATGCATGGTATGGTAAGTACTATGCCGTACCAAATTTCGAATTATAAAGAAGGTAAAATTACCTAGACTAACTCTACAAGACTCACTCACTCTCCTCCCGATTCCAGATACAAACAAAACCAAAAAAGCCTACCTACACTCTCATCTATCTCCATATATACCATACATTTCTACGTCCTACCTACTTATCCACAATCTCACAACTCCAATCTTCCAACCTCCAAACCTCAAATAAATCAAAAAAACCCTCAGTTACACATCTCTATCACCAGACACACACACACACATATACACACATACACATCTATACACGTCAAAATCTTTCAAATAAAATAAGGCAGATACCGTAGGTGTTTTCCTAGTGTCAGTGTCTGAGTGTGGGGTGAGTAAGTAAGTAAGTAAGAGTGTGGTGTATAGCGAAGGTTGTGGGATGGTGGGGCAGGATGTGGCGCACGCCAACCGAGGATGGATTGGGTCTTGGCGGGATGTTTGTTAACTTTGTTTGGACGACATGTCTTGTTTTCAGCATCTTCACTTCACCATAGCACATCAATATATGATATATCTACACTTACTTATGCCAATCCCAATCCTGAATTTGATACCTGCTCACTATCTGCGAATTAAATACGGTCATGAGATACCTGGGCTGCTATGTGTTATGTAGGACGGTAGGAATTGTGTGGTAACATATGCAGCGCTTGGGAAAATACCTTGTGATCAATGGTTGGGATTTATTTATTAGGAGTTCTGGGTCGGGTGGTGTTGTGGGGTATGATGTGTGATGTGTGGGGTGTGGGGTGTAGATTTTTGGAGGGGAGGGGTGGAGGATGAAGAAGGTGAAGATGGTTGGGCTGGACTGGGTTGGGTTGGACTGGTGGGTGGATGGATGGAAGAGGGGTATGAGGGGAAGTATTATTTGACTTGGATAAGTTAGTAGGTAATATGATTCCTGGTTTTGAAATGTTGCACTGGAATGCTTTGATAGGTCTCCCCTTTTCTTCGCTTTCTTCAGTTTCTTCGCTTTCATACTTTTTTATGTTTTTTGTACTTTACGAGGTTATTAGTTCTCTGGTTTCTGGTCTCTAGATCGTACGGAGTAAGTAATTCATCAACTGAACCACCCACACGTGGACTCTGAGTAGCTCAGCTTGGTGCTGTAGGTAAGAGTGATGTGATGCTTTGACTTATTTTGTTTTCAGTACTTGCAGATTGAATTTACTTGGAGGGAGGGAGGAGTAGGGATTTGAGGATTTGAGGATTGAGGATTTACTTTTTGTTGTGCGTTTTTGTGTTGGAGTTGGTTTGTCGTTTTGGTGTTGAAGTTGGTTTTTATTTATTATTGTTGTTCTATGATGGTAGAGTGTATATTGTGTTCCTTTGGATGGAGAGCTGAATGCCTGCCTGTGTTTTTACAAAAAACTAGGGTGTTGTTCTACCCTTTTTTATTTAGTGTTGATATTGTGTTTTGTGCTCATGCAAGTACGACTGTTACAATAGAATAGTGGGTTGATTGTGTTACTGTCGCTGGTCTACGGGGTTTCTATCAGTTACTTTGATAATCCAATTGCATCCTTTTCTTTATTCTGCTTTTCTCTGAGGCAGTATGGAGAGCTAGAAGGGTAATATAGTTGAGATTGTAGTTTGGACGTGGGTTTTGTTCTAGGTATGAGGCGATATGATATGCTTTGTGCTAAGAGTAAAGGAATAGTGGGAATTTGGTGGATGCTGTTCACAATATCTCTTTTGGAAGATGCAAAGATCCCAAGTACTTCTTTTGACTTAGGCGAAAGAGAAGTGATCTTGTTCTACGCATCCAAATTTTCAAAGCGGATTCAGGAAGTGTGTTGTCTTTTTTTGGTTATCAGGATATACTGTCTTGTTTTTGTTTGATGTAGCTGGATTGGGGCAAATTGGAATGAAAGAGTTGAGGTATGAAAGTTGTTAGCACTCTGGTTTTGTTAGGATGAGATTATTGGTGTTTGCTTACTTTGGTGGGACAGTTAGAATTAGCTTGCTTCTTTACTTCACCTTTTGGTGGGTTGTGAAGTCGCTATTATTCCGAGACACAGATGCACTTCTCTTCTTTTGAGGAGGCAAAACCATGTCAGAGGTGGACTCTCAATTTGGTTAGACTGCATATTCACTCTTTAATTATTTTTGGGGGTGTTGCTGATTTTTTGACTTGTCCCTGTCATGTCAGTCTTGCTGCTTTTGTCAAAGTATTGAATCTGTAATTTTGGACTATTGTGCGCTGAGAGATGGGTGTGGTAGTCTGGTTGTCTTGCCTCATCTCTTTATGTGTAATGCTTGTCTGTTACGTGGTCCTATCAGCCAGTTTTGTAATTCCATAGTCTGCCAATATCTGAGTGCTAAAATGTTCCTCTCTTGGTCTAGACTTCTTTTTAAGGACGTGAATAGTATTGTCATGGCTGCCTGGTCCTTCTCCGCATTCAGTATTTGGGGCGATGTTTTCTTTACCTTCGTTGGAGACATGGCACATCCAATTTCGGTTGGACTTTCCACTTACTCTGTGATTACTATTCGCAAATGCTGGTGGCTGGTGGCGTAATCCACCCGGTTATTTTGATAGCGGTCATGTCAACAGACCCTTGCCAAAAGACACGTTCTAGATTTATTGTCTCAGACTAAGGTTTTCTCATACGGTCAAGCGTCTTAAGCATAAAAGTATAGTTGTGCTGGTCAGTAGTTATACGTACCGTCAAATTCAATTATCAAGTCACAATAGAGTCTTGCAAAAAAAAAAAACACAGTCAACCTCGCTAAGCGAGATTTTCAAAACCATCTATCAAAAGCTGCGAAATTTACGCATGCTTTGCTGGGAATTGGACTTCATTGCTCCCTGAAAATATCCTACCATCAAGTGCCCTCCTACTCTTAAGAGCAACGGATGTTAGGCGGCAGGCAGGAGAAAAAGCTCCAGTCACCTAGGGTAAGCGGTTCGGGGCGGAGCAGTATCGGATAAATATTCATTGGTCCAATAGCCGAAATGAGTAGCACTAGCGTGTTGTCTTGACGACTATAGTTGCAGTTATTGTCGGCCAGAGCATCAAAGATATCTCGCGTTGTCCCCCTCCGACTTTCTTTCAATCTCCTCCTTCCATCCTCCAACAACTTCTCAATACTCTCTTGTACGCAACACCACTCGCTCGCAACACCACCTTGGATCGTTCAATACTCCAGATCGGTTGACACCACTAGCACAATGTCAAAGTTTCCATCCTTCCCAGTAGGTCTATTTGAAGAGAATGGAGGAAATACTGACGGAGCCTCCCCGCCACCGACGGAGCAGGGTCGTGGTGGTATGGACCACCACCGACCACCCACAAGACCAGCATCGGATTCAATATTGTCAACGACTGCACACAACAATGATGACCTGTCAGATTCCTCACATCGCGCAGTACAACGTCAGGTATCAAAGCCTGAATCATTGTACAAGGTCGCAACCACAAATAGTGTCAGAGAACAGATGAGAGATCGCTTGAACCTACGACCGCGTCAAGAAAATCTACACCAGCTCTACGAGTCTCAAGTTTCAAAGCCTGGTTTGCATCGCGAAGACGCAACCGTTGGGCAAGTCATCGAAGACAGAGGACGAAGTCAATTTCGGGTATGTCTGCTATCCTTCGTTGCCTTTTCCATCTTATCATTGCTGACACAGTGAAGGCTATTTCTATGTACGCAAACTTTCCCTCAAACACAGCCAATGGTGGGGTTGAAAAATCATTGGTAGGCTCCATTGCCACCTTCTTTCCTGTAAGTCTTCACCTTCAACCTGGCTCGCTAAGGTAATTTAACTCACGACGCGTCGCAGGGTGCCCCTCAAAACTCCCAACTCTCATCTGCAAAGCCTGCTTCTTCCAACTTTGCGTCTCTCCATCCATCCACATCCACAATTCCATCAATCATACCAAGCGATCGCAATCTTCTCTCTCGTGCAACACAGACTGCGAACCCTGATAGCTTTGCCTATCGTATGCTGCTGCAGCAAAGCTTGGAGGTTCGTTTATTCCTAATCCTTATCTCTTGACCTTCCCTGTCCTGTCCTTGACCTGTCAAAGCTGACTTTCAATAGACCCAAACAGAGATCATCAGACAACTTGACAGACAGGTCACAAAAGCCCTTCCCGCTGAGCCTTCATATCAAAACAATCTCCACTTCAAGGACTTGCTCCCCAAGGCTTCAACACAGTCGGCTAGGTCCTCGACCATTAACTCGACCACTGACGGCGCATCCTCTTACGTGACTGCCAACGACGGATCCCAGATCTCATCGACTGGACTGCTCGCACCACCATTGCCTAATATCATCCCACCAGGTCCAGGTACCAGATTGAGTCCAATCTCTGATCGTAGTGAGCCATCCACCATTGAAATCACCCCTTTCAGCATCAACGGTCGCTACCCTCGTCGCGTTCACATTGCCAATTGTGAAGGCAGTCCTCAAGGTCGCGAAGCTAGAAACGTCAACGCCGCAACTCCTCAAACTGGTCGGGGTCGATCGACTTCATACTCGCTCATCCCCAAGATATCCCCTGTGCATATCTCCCAGGCCACGATGCGTCCCGAAATCGGTATGTACTTTCCTACCTTTGGGAACTCAAAGCATCTTGCTAACATCAGACCAGTTGAAGATGGCGACTTGGATCGTCGTCTGTCTGTCCCGCTCACAGCACAGTTCTTCGAGACTCGTTTGCAGAACCCCCCTCCTGCTGAGTCTCCACCTGCCGCCGTCAGCCCCTTGAACTTTAACAAGACCGAAAAATCAAGACGCTCTGACAAGTACAACTGTGGTCCAACTGTTCGGTACGCAAAGAATGCTCATGAGGTTATCATGGGTGTTCCAAAGGAGTAAGCAACCCCCTAAATCCTCAAGTGATCGCAGATCGCTAACAAATCTCACAGTGTTGACGAAAAGGCAAGCAAGGTGCTGGGACTTAGCCAATCTAACACTTTCGCAAGTGGCAGTCGGGTTCATATCAAGCAGGAGGAGCAAGAGGAGGAAGTAGCTCATCCACGAAAGAGGGAGGTTAGTGATATCCGCCTTAATCATGATCTTCTTACTGACCTCATCCAGCCCCATCCAGTCTTCCGTACAACGACACATATCACTGCTCGCCCTATGCCACCAACCAAGCAAAGCTTCGGCAGCATGATCGCAGACCGTCTTGCTCGCCCAACAGCATCAAGTCGCGCTCGTGAAGCCGCTTCCCGCGAGGAGAATCCCGCTCGCGAATCTGGCAAGGGACTCAAGACCAAGGTCACTTCACTCATGAGCAGTCGCAATGCTTCCCGTCCTTCCCTTCCTTCCCGCACCGTCGAGACAGCAAAGGCGCTGACCCCAAGACGCGTCAATGGTGGTGATCGTGTCGTTTCCCAACTTCTTACCACGTACAACGATTCGGGTATGGATAACCGTCTCTCCCAGCAGATTGTCCAGCGCCCATACGTCACGACTCCGGACCTCTCTGAGTTCATCACTGGCGAAGACCCCGTTGAGCACTCATCTTCTGTCGACCGTGCTCATCGTCGCTCCCAGAGCGAGGGACCTTCTCGCCATGAAATCAAGAAGCTGGAGAAGAAGGAGAAGGCCGCAAAGAAGGGAACTGGTTTGCTGGGTGGCGCCCGCAGCCGTTTCCATCGCCGAAAAGCATCAACCACCACTGCCTTGCCAGTGCCCAGTGGTCCCGCTGAGCTCGCAGAGGGCCCAACCAACGCTGCTTCCTCAACAGCAATGGCTATTGGCAGCGTTGGTTCCTCTGCTGAGCTCAGCGAGGAGATGTTGACGAGCGCCGAGGCCTCGATCAACACCATCGTCGAATTGGCACGCGACCGGCCAATGAACGAGGAGATGCGTCGCACCATCGCCGACATTGTCACGATGCTCGGCAACTCCATCACAGCGAGCCGCGAAGTTCGCATTCGTCTCGTCCAAGAGATCGAATCGCAGCTTCGTCTCTCTTCGCGCGTTCAAGCGCTCGCTGAGATGGCGGTTGCCGAGGCGCGCTCTCACCGCAGCAGCAATGCTGCGACTCGCGAGGCTGGTACCCAGACCGATTAGATGGGGTGGTGGTTGTGTTTGTGTGTCTCGCTGGTTGGGTTGGGTGGTTCGTTGTTTTCTTTTTTTTTTCATGGACCGGGATCTTACGCTACCACGAAGGTCATGAATTTATGTGTAGATAGTCTTTTGAAATTTGAATTTGTTCCTTCGTATCGCGTCATAGTACACTTCTGTCCTGTTTGCCTGTGTAATGAAATTTAGATCGTGATAATTGTCGCTGTCATTATTCTTCCGCTCAGAAGCGCCTTAGGTAAGTTTTTACTTGTGGAAATCAATGAAATGAAGAAATGAATAGATGAACAAATACACTGTTTTAGCGGGACTTGTCTGTTTATCATCGTGAACCCTAACTTAGTAACTTGTACCTTTTACTTTTCAAAGCTTCTATGAAAATCTCGCTAATTTTTTATGAACATTTCATGAAAATCCCATGAAAATCAATGAAAACCCCAACTTTCACAAAGTACAAACCACGTAATTACCCTCACAATTACCTACTTTTTCATTCCCTTCTATCTTCCTCTCTACTACTCTTCCTTCTTCTAATTGTCCTAATAAACTGAAATAATATAGTCCCTTTATAGAAAACAAGTAGAACTTAGATTATCTAACACTATAATATTTAAAACCCTACTCTCTACTTATTTATTAGATTCCTAGTTATCTAATCTCACAGAATTATATAATATCTTTATAATACTTACGCTAATATATAAAAGTATTAAGGAAAATATTTATCTTAGCTTTAGCTTATAGATTCTAGGTTTATTAGTTAGGTAGACAAAGTAGGTTCTTTTTTTATATTTACGCGAGTATTAGGTTTTTTTAAGGTAGTTTTAGATTTAGAGTTTAATTTAGAGGACATAGTTCTTTTAGTTATATAGGGAAAATAAGTTTTTTTCTTATTTTTATAGAGATAAGTAGATTTATTATAAAAGTCATTTAGTTAAGGTATTTATTTATAGATTTAGTTATATTAAATGTTTAGAGAAGTAGTATAATTATTAGGTATTTTAGTAAGCTAAAGGATTACAAGTAGTAGAGTATATATTAATATTTTAAGATATATTAAATAACTAGAAAAATAGTTATATTAGTTTAACTTTATATTAATAAAAGGGTAAGATAAAAGACCTATATTACTAAGGGTAATAGCTAAGTCTCTAGATATATACTAAAGCAAGTGTAGCTGGCTCAGTGCCTACGTACTTATAGATACTAAAGTACGCTAGTAGAGCGCGCTAGTCTCGAAGGAGTAACTACGCTTAGAGTTAGCTAATAATTATTTACTATTATAAAATAATACTAGTATAACTTAGAAAGAAGAGCTAGAACGTAATATAATAGTAACTAAAGCCTTCTGTGAGAGGCCGGACCTTGAACAACTCAAAGGTGAGGTTTAGAATGTTCAATTAAGAAGTGCGTGAAGACTACATACATGCAATCTCTTCCTCTATATATAGAGAGAGGAAGAGTTTCTGGAGTCTTCCAAGAAACTGTTTGACAAATACGTGACGTCAAAAGAATAGAGTAGAAAAGTGTAGAAAAGGAGAAACCAATTTAGCAGTGGAGCAATGGCCAATGCTGAGCGGGGACTTTGGTCAGTGCTTAGCGAGGGCATGGCCCGAGCCTCCATCATGGGTTCCAACCCTCACACCTTCACATATATAAATCTATCTTACTAAATCTCTCTTATCTATACTATCTAATTATATTTATCTATTTCTTACTTATTATTCCTAGTTTAAAAGTAGAGTAACTAATTCTACTTTTATACTTATTAGAAAATAGAGTAGTTAATTCCGTCTTTCGTAGAAGTAAATTATATGTTATTCTATATATTATATACTATATACTAGTAAGTTTCCTAATTAGTTAGTTAAATACTATAAATATAGGGCATTCGAGGCTCTTTTACAAGGTGAACCGAGGTGTGTTTATAGTGTTTGTACTACTCGTACCGGCAGTCTAGAAGTCTGGAAAGTACGTATACCGGCAGTCTTGAAAGTATTGAAGAGCAAATGCGGGGTATCCAGGGCTCTTTTGCAAGGTGAATCGGGGTGGTACCGACAGCGTAGAAAGTGCTGTACTGCCTGTACTGGCAGTCTAGAATTGCGTGTACCGCCAGTCCAGGAGGCGCAAATGCGAGTATGAGGCTCTTTTGCGGCTCTTTTGTGATTCTCGAAGGGCTTATATGGCATACGACATACGATACGATACACGATTCACTTCTACGAAAGACGGAATTAACTACTCTGTCTTCTGACAAGTACAAAAGTAGAATTAGTTACTCTACTTTTAAACCAGGAACAATAAGCGAGAAATAGATAGATATAATTAGACAAGACAGATAAGAGAGATTCGGAGAGACGGATTTATATAGGCAGAGGCTTTAGTTACTATTATATTACGTTCTAGCTCTTCTTTCTAAGTTGTACTAGTATCGCTTTATAATAGTAAATAATTATTAGCTAGCTCCGAGCGTAGTTACTCCTTCGGGACTAGTACGGTCTACTAGCGTACTTTAGCATCTATAAGTATATAGGTATCTCACTAGCTATACTTGCTTAATCAGTGTTAGTTTGACTTATTTAGTCAAGTAGGTAATGTAAAAGACCTAGATTACTAAGGGTAATAACTAAGTCTCTGGTTATATACTAAAGCAAGTATAGCTAGCTAAGTGCCTACGTACTTATAGATGCCAAAGTACGCTAGTAGAGCGCGCTAGTCCCGAAGGAGCAACTACGCTCGGAGCTAGCTGATAATCATTCTGTCACGAATCACGTGCACACGTGATAAGTGAAGACCAGGCGGCGTCCTGACAGGTCAAGCACATCAATAGACTTATAGCAAATAAGGGATCGTTTGGGCTAGCTAAACGATCCAGGGATTTCCTTGGGTTGGAATCACGTGACCAGCGACATGGCCGACTGTTCGACCATGGCGACCATGGGAACGAGGGTTCTATATAATACTGGCACGTCTGCCATTAGATAGGAGCTTCGTGCTCAACTTAGTTATCAATCTTATCATATTAGTTTGACATCTTTGATAC
>CAJVRM010000104.1:71955-204345 GCA_911693285.1 Hymenoscyphus albidus | reverse complement strand
TTTTGGCTGGGTTGACAAGGAGTAAACAACTCTCTTTTGAGATAAGACGACGCCTCCCAAGTATATTTGACCTCTTCCGCGTCCGCCGGTATGCTGCAGACCCTATTTGAGTACGCTCTTTGAGCCATCGTGATGCCGTAGACCTGGTTACTCCCAAATCTGCCCCAATAGCCTTATGCGTTTCTGCGCCGTGCCGGGCGTCCCAGGCCTCGTAAAATCGGGTCTTTTTGGTAGTAGTAGCTTCGCGGTGGTGTATTTGACGATCTGGCGTGTCCTCTCTACTGTGAGTAGGCGTGTTAGTGTCCATTTGGACGGTTTAAAGAGTATGTTTTATTAAGGTATAATATCTAAGCATTTTTGGTGTTCTTGATTACGTAATTTAGAAGTTGTGCTGTCCCACGAATTCTGTCACCCACTGGTGAGGGGATTATAAAGTATAAAATCCGAAAAGTAGAGACGTCTACTTTATAGTACTTAGATCTCTACTTTTAACTACCTAATTAGGCCTGTATACGGAATTTTCGTACGTGTACGAGAATCTCTGCCACCGAGTTCCCAGAGGGACTGCGTTCGGAGTACTCATGGCCAGTAAGGCTCGGTTCACATGATAACCACTGGGGTACCTGCTACTCGAAGCTTAAGACATGGCAGACGAGGAGGGAAGGCTGGCTTATCTACTAGAAAAGAAAGTAAAGAAAGAAAGTAAGAAAGAAGAAGAAGGAAAAAATAAATATATAATCTAATCTAAGCGAGATAAATTACGATCGGTATACAAGTAATGAGTATTTTTTGCACTGAAAAGACCTTCTAAGTATAATAAGTTCAGCTCCCTCCCCCATATATCTAAAAACAAAGTCTCATCGTCTATATGTTAACCCTAAGGCTATCTTAGTATCATGTTATCTCGAGCCGAGGACTCGGGGTACGTGATTGCCGAGTCTAGTGCCGCTCTGCCGCTGGAGGATATCCAAGGAGGCAGCTATGTAGCTGTGAGTAGAAGTTGATAGCTGACCTTTGGATGAGAATCACTGGATTATATCCGTCTCAGGTATGGTATACAAAAGATCGAGATAAAAGGGTAGAGTAGGGGATGGGATAAGGTATTAATACTAGTATCATATCAGGGGACTGAACTAGGATGGGGATATGATACTATAGAAAGAATCAGAGAAGACCAACTAATAAGAAGAACAGAGGAGGTTTGTTCGACGCCACTTTACAAGTAAGGTTGGCTAGCAGTAAGCGACGTGATGCCGTAAGAAAGTCAGAAGACTTGAAGCGGTAGAGGAACCGACGATCCAGATCAACAGTATCACAAAGCAAAGGGTAAACCCGCCCACCCCATCCATCCCAGTCTTGGTGACACAAGAAAATCCTTCTCTCGCAGTTCTGTGGATTCTGGAATGCGGGTATAGAAGAATAGGTGTCACTCTTCTGTTCCAAATAGTAACATACCTCTTCTTCATAATGAGACGGACAGTCATGCTTCGTACTCGCTTGGGTGGAAGAACAGACGAGATAGAGGGAATGCTCCTGAGAAACCTTCGCTTTCCTCGTATCAGGCAGAGAGAGATATCAACGAATAGATGATCAACCTATCTGAACAGGTGTTTTGCATTGCAGACACTGTGCCCCAGAATGTACCCATGTGCTTACATGGTTAGATCCACGGTATTTGGGTAGGATATGGATCTTGGGATGAAAATCCCCCGGCACCTCCTCGAAAGCGTATATTATGGCTGAAAGCTGTGCAGCAGTGACACATTCCATGAAAGAGCTCGCGCTGGCCCGCAACTTTTGACCTAAACAAGTAAAAAAGTAACCGCACCACCATAATTCTTCATTTATGTGTATGGGGAGGGAACTTGAATTGGAGTTCATGGGTATAATGTATATGCTGATTATACAATGTATAAGGGGGGGTAATAACTTACCACAGCTTCATGATGCTCTTATGGTTCGTGATTTTCATCCTTTCCTCTTGGAAAGCACCAATCGGATGATTTGATGGATGAATAGAATACGACTGTACCTAGGATCCAAGATGTTCGCAGCGGTACATCCTTCCGGCCCCGACCTACCGGGCTACCAGACCACCCGGAAACTCCTAGACTGTTCCGACTCGGTGGCAGCGGCACGGAAAGGTGGGGGAAGAACGATTCGCGCAGTGTGGTTGAAATGCGGGGGTAGGGCTACCATCATATCCCTGATACCAATTCAACCGCGTCAATAACGATCGAATGTTTTGGGAGATGGAAAAGTGACGTGCAGATACTGAAACTCATGTCGCTGTACTGAGTAAGTATAAGCATAGCCGTGCTACACCAATCCTCCTCCTGCTGGATAACCTTGGCTCTAATCTGCACTTAGTGGCCAACGAAGTTCGCAAGTCCAGTTCGACAATATAGGTGGCATCACTGCATCAGCCACCATGTGATAGTTCCATGGCCTGATAGATGACAAGGAGGTGATTGAGGCATCCACGCATTTAGAGATTGCCAATTGGAGATACTCATTCGATCAGCCATGCTCTCTTGTATCGTCGTCTGTTCCCAAAGGTTCCCGCCAAGCAATCACATCCCTCATCCAGATGAAGAGGGTATGAAAAAGCCTGATCTTTTCCGTTGAACAGAATGATGTGTGGAGATCAAACGCATGCCCTCGGGCGGAGACGAGCGCATAAGATTAGTACCCTGAAAACTTCTTGCATATATCGGAGGTATATGATAGAAGGGCTGCCTATACGCCAGTCGATAATTTGCGTAGTAAGAACTGGAAGAGCTGACAATCTTGCCGAGGCGAGGTCAGGAAGAGCTGGGCCTACAACAACGGAGCAAGGAGAGATGACCCCGCATTGGAGTTGTTCCTTTGACATGGCATAACGACATCAATCCATTCGGGTCCCAACAAGACATCTGATTTCGCCAGAGATGCGGTAAAAGCAGGTCCATGAGAGGACAACGTCATGACCTGGCTCCCAAAAGTTCAATCCACCACAGAGTCCACTACATATGTCAAACTTGCCGCACAGCTCCCGAGGCCTCTGTTCCGGATATTTTGGATGTGTGGAACGGTCTGTCAGACAAGGACCTTTGAATTGCTCCCAGTGCCAGCCAGACCCAGACCCAGACCCAGACCCAGACCCAGAGAATGGTGTATGCAGGCCTGGCAGGGAAGAAAAGCAGCACGGCCCATCCAAAGCGTCGTCTTGCAGCAGCGGAACCAAACCTGCGGATTCGGCCAGTTGAGACGAATAAGAGGAGGCACCGCACGGCAAGATGAACTATAAGAGAAAACCGTTGCCTATAGAAGACCCGAGGAGAGAGATAGCCAGCGAAGCAGTACAGAGGCGGGACATCATCCCATCTCCATCTTGGACATGCAACATCAGCATCCATTTTTCTCCTTCGTGCCATTTGAAAGTAGCCCAACAGGACACGCGCACGCGCGTTGGAGGCCAAAAACTTTGACTTGCAGCAGACGTATAGACTGGTCGTCTTGTAGCTTCTCCTGGATGCAAACGACGTGGTACTGCCTGAGACAGGACCAGACAGGCCTCGCTGGGGAGCATGTACAACGTCAACTGCCTGATCTGTCGATAATAATCTGCGGCTGTCCAGCTGCCGTTGTGACAGAGACATGGAGTCGAGTCGAGTCGAGTCAAGGGAAATAAGGAGATGTCGTCGAGGCTCGAGTCGAATCCTGTTTTGCTCTGATTTGGCTTGCAGGCTGCGATGTGCATTCTGCATATTGGAGGCCGCGTACCGATCTGGACGCACTTGATAGGGGATGCGATCGCGAGAGCCAATGATGGGAACCGTATTTGAGGTGATGCAGCCAACCAACCTCTTCTCGGTGGATTTTGTTCTGGTGTCTGTGTATCATGGTGATGATGGTCATGGTGTACTCGGTCGCTCGTACTTTTGGTACTTCTTCATCCCAACGGTGGTGCAGCGTAGCCATGCCGGAATGGTGTGTTGGGTGCATCTCGGGTGGCTCTGCTGTCTTCCAGCACCAGACGCGCGGAATGAGAAAGTACCGAGGGCCTGTCACGGTGGCGTTTTCTATTTTAGATATTAATTAAGAAACGGCCATCGCAAGGCGCAGAGCGGCAGCAAAAGCAGAGCAGCACACGCGCAGGGCGACCGTGGGTCGTAGTGGGTAAGTGAGCGAGTGAGTGAGTGGTGGACGGGAGTGACGAGCGACTGGCCATGGGATGGGATTGATTGGTAGCGCGATGGAAGGCAGCTAGCCGCAGTGGATATGTAGAGCTTTGCCATGTTCTTGGTGTTCGAAGTGGATGTGTTGGTTGGTACTGTACGAGTATATTTAGCTCCTGCCGAAGATCGTAGTGCAGTAGGTAGGTAGGTACTCGAGTACCTACCGCACTGTAGAGTTGCAGTCCATGTTGGATGTACGATCTGAGAAGCACCGCACTACCTCATTCAGAAGAATTGAGATCACCTTCTGCCCCCAACCGTCGACACTTCATAGGGATGAACTGTTAGTATTCGTGGGCTAGGCTCTAGCGAGGCACAACCCCCCTGAAGCGGCAGAGGACCCCCCCATGGTGCCCCCCCCCTGAAATGCGCCGCGAGCTCTGTGACTCTGTGTGTCTGTCGAGCCTCTTGAGCCTGCCATTGAGCCCTACTTCAAAGTAACATCTCATCTCTCGCATTGACCGCCGGATGTCTAGCTGCTCTGCGGTTGCTACGCAGGCTGCAGGCTGCAGGCCCCTCAGAACCCCCCCTCCCGCTCTTCCCCCTCGTCCACCGAGGAAAAAACACAGCAGCAGCGCTGAACCTGGAGAAGTTGACCGAGACACAGCTCAAAGGGGACTAAGTGGCTCTCCCAACCTACTGCACCAAGCCCAGTTAAGAGTCTTCTTTGGCCTCCCCTACCCTTAGTGAGAGCTTTAAGGGTTTAGAAGCCTACGAGGGGCGCCCAGTTAGGTATCACTAACATGATCACATCAAGCTCTTTCCAAAGCAAACCCCTCGCAAGGTCGCTCTCGTTCTTCGAGGATTGCGCTTGCCTGCGGCTTCGGTCAGATTTTATCTCATCGCGCGTTGCATGGAGGCTGGCTGGCCGGCAGGTGATGGACCTCGACCCATTCATTGACTGGACCTCACTGCGACTCTACACTCTTCTACTAACTACTTCAATACTACACTACCTCACTTCCCTCTGACCTCTGACCTCACTCACTCACCCTCACTTACCCTCACTTGCCCTCACTTGCCCTCACTTACTTTTTGCCCACTACTTTTCCCGTCCGCACCCTCACTGAATTTTCCCCTCAACCCCCTCCTCTCACATACCCAGTGCCTCCAGCTGCTCCGTCGGTACTAGTATCACAAGAACACCCGTCGTCGCACGTCGCATCTCACTCGCCCTCCCACACACTGGTTCTGGCAGCTCCAGTGATCGGCCTCTGCCTCTGTCTCCCAAATTCTCCGTCTCCGCCGGCCCAGTGTTCAGTGCTCGCATCCCTTTGCCTGCGGTGTTCCTGTCACTCTGCCTCTGCCACCGTGATTGTAGGGTTCCAATCCCACTCGCAGTCCCAAGCCAGGATTAAGCTTCCGGCTACGCTACGAGAACGAAAGGGTCCCCCCAAAAAAGTCCCCACTTGCTCCCGCAACCCGAACCTTCTCGAGCTCCAGGCTCGAGCTTTAATCAAGCGCCAACTGTCTGTCTCGCAGATTACCTGCTGCTGATTTCCGACCAACTGTCACGGCTGCAGAGTGCACAGGATTTCTCGTCAAAGGCTGCTGAATGCGGCGGGGTGAAGAATAGAGTTCCGACGCCCAAAAACATTCCCATCCCAATCGCAAAAAAGTTGCAGCGTCACCTCCTAACCTCATCACCATGAACACATACGCACCAGATGCATATCGTCCGGCAGCGACATATGCCCCGCCGATGCCTCACTCCCAGTACAGTCAGATGCCGCCAATGCCCTCTGCCAGAGCTCCAATGCCAGAACAGCAACCACCACAGCATTCATCCGATGGCCTGGCCCCATTGAAGCCAGGCTCGCAACCGGCCACTGCTGAACCATTGTCGCGGTCTTGCAAAGATAGCGATGGTTATAAATATGAGTGCGTATATAAAGTCTTTCCTCCGTCCCTGGCCATGTGGTCCTTAGTACGAGTGGTTTTTGGGAACATGGGATGAACCTCATTTCACTCCGTGACTCCGCGTCTGGCTGGGCTACAGTAGTGGTAGACCACTTTGGATATTTCCAATTCCCGAAAATCTAGTGTTGCTCGTCCCACCCGTCCGCACGTAAAGTTTAAGCTTTCAAATGCAGCCCTTTTCTGTCGAGGCTACTTTGTGATACGTCGCTGACACGTAATAGGCTGCGAGTCTTGCAGGAACCTCGAAGGGCCCGCATGTGCGGTTTTGGTGACAAGGTAACCTTTACCCTCTCTACCGAATCTCACCTCAACTAATCGCCTCCTAGGACCGACGACCCATCACTCCTCCACCTTGCGTGCGCTTGATCATTACCGATGCCAAGACCGGGAAAGAGCGTGATTTCAAGTGAGTCGTATTGAATCTCAAATGAGTGATGGCATTCTAATTCCCAGTAGTGAAGTAGATCATGGTATGTTTGTATTAAATGTTGATCTTTGGTCCCCTGATGGCCAACGCGAGGTCAATTTGGTTCGTCACTCACAAACATCGCCATCCATCTCCTTAACCACACCCATCTCGTATGGTCAAGTCGCTGGAACGCCCGCATTTTCCAACAACCTTTCAGGCCATGGAGAATTATCAAGAGAAGTCAAGTTTGAACATGGTGGCGGCCCTAGCTATGGCAATGCCCCTTCTTTCAACCCATACAATCCTCAACAACAAGTAAATCCATACAGTCAACCACAACAGCCACCATCAGCATATCCTAATCAATATCATCCCGGATATGCACAACCTGCGACACAGCCTTATCCTCCTCAAAATGGCTACGCTCAACCAGGTATGGCAAACCAGCAAGCACTTTACATGCCCGGACCACAAATGCATCCTTCTGGAAACATGGGTTTTGAACCTCAACCCATCCCATCTCCACGATTTGGTTATCCAGGTGGTGGAAGACCATTTACCCCTCAAGATTCGAGCATGCAAAGACTGCCGGCTAGCAGTACTCAACCAGGTGGCATGTTTACAAGAAACCTTATTGGGAGCCTGGCTGCTAGCGCATTTCGATTAACTGATCCCGATGACCGAATCGGCATTTGGTTTGTTTTGCAAGATTTGTCGGTTAGAACTGAAGGAAACTTCAGGTATGTCTTTCTATCACACTATAGCTTAATGTGAGATACTAATATCACAGACTTCGTTTCTCTTTCGTCAATGTCGGTAGAACGATACCCGATACATCTCCCGGCAAAGGTCCCAACGAGACCAAAACTGTTGTAAACACCGGTAGTGCACCAGTCCTTGCATCCTGCTTTTCAGAACCGTTCCAAGTTTATTCGGCAAAGCGATTTCCCGGTGTCGTCGAAAGTACTGCTTTAAGCAAATGTTTCGCTACTCAAGGCATCAAAATCCCTATCCGAAAGGAAGGACAAGCTCCTAGTACGAGAGCAAGCGATCGGGACGAGGAATACAAGGATGATTAATCATTTTCTTCCTCGTATCTTCCTTGCTCCTCTTCTCTTATTGGCTGATTGAAGATTATTATATATATATTATCGGCGACGTAATAAACAATATACGTTCAATTGCCTTTTTTTATCATCGTTATCGTCATCATCATTACTGTTTTCTTGAAAGGAGCGGGTAGGATGTTGTGGTTGTTCGTTTTTAAAAAGGAAAGATTCTCCAGAGAAGCTTGGTGTTTTGGGAGTTCCTTATAGGTTTTGATGGGGGACTGTTGGTATAGCATTGCTCTCCCTTGTCTTGTGCGTTTTTGGCTTTTTGGTATACAGCAGCAGCATGAGATGGAAAATGGAGATTGTGGTATACATAGGTATAACGGCACGTATGTTTATATGAAGACATTTTGCTGTAGTGAGTTTTTGATGGTGGATCTGATCTGTTATTCTTTTTTTTTTGTATGTTTTTTGGTTGTTGTTTTTTTTGGATAGGTGGATGAATGGATGGATTGATGGATTGATGGATGGGTAAATGTGGAATGTGTGTATTTGCTATAGGTAGTTTATTAGTAGTGGTAGTATTTATAGAAGTATTTGGCTGTTGGCTTTTCTTCTGTGTTTTTTATATTTGTTTCTATCTTTTCTGGGTTGGATGATTAGGGCCTGTTTGGATTAGTTTTGATTCCGCGATTAATTCCGCGATTAATTTTGCGATTAATTTATTAATCGCGAAATATATTTTGTAGATTAATTGCGATTAAATCTTATATATTGACTATCCAAAGTATCGACGGACCGGCCCTCGGAGGTGAATATCGCCGTCTAGTATTCACTATATTTAGTAGATAATAATAGCTTGTAGTTATACTTATTAGACGACATACGAATTGTCCTTTGAATTCGACCTTCTCTTCCACCTCTACCTCGATATACTTTTTTCCGGCATATAGATTTGAGAGGATTAGCTCTCCGGTACTATCTTTATATGTATCCGCAGCTACTAATATATAGCTACTTGTCCTGTCTCTATTATACTCGTCGTCGGAATAGCTTTCGTATATGGTTTCAGGTATATAGACAATACTAAGGGTGTTGTTATAGAGTAAGGGTAGAAAGTACTCAAAGGGTTATTATAATTAGGTATAGGTATTAGGAGTAATAATACGTGAATAGAGAATTAATCGCGGAATATAGCTCGAAATCGAGCAAAATAAATTTGTATGGCGATCAATTTAGCGATTAATTGCGATTTTTTTATAGAATTAATACGGCCTCCTGTTAGGATTAGCGATTTATTTAGCGATTAATCGATTAATTGCCAAATTAATCGATTCCAAACAGGCCCTTAAGAGTAGAGTAGAGTAGAGTAAAGTCAAATGTAATCTTCGTATAGTATATATATAGTAGTATAAATATATACCTCGGGTCATTCATGGGTCTAAAACAAAATGCAGATTCGTATACTTAGGTAGATACTTCATCTGTTATTTATCGGAGATTTATAAATCCTTAATTAGTAAGTAGGTACCTCTGTACTACAAGGCTACGCCACGCTGGGCTCCCTCAAATGTCCACGAGTGGCGACAAGGCTGACCACTCCCGTCCCGTCCCCCTCGGCATCTCTCTTCATAATCCCTGTCCATCCCGAACTCTATGCATGTAAACCCAATAGAAGCTCAATTACCCGTACAAGCTCCTACATAGGTAGCTTTCAACTTAACTTAACCTCAACAACCTCACCCAAACCCAACACATAATCAAGACCACACCCCGCTTCCCTTCCTCGTCCCCCCCCACTCTCTCTTATTAAAGTCGAGGAAGATAGGAAGGAAGAAAAAAAGATGTCCCTCCTCCGATCTCGAATCCTAAACTCGAATCTACCGCGAGAACTCATCGCAACATGTACACTCACCCCCCCTCACCGGGAACCACACCATCGACAATTCAGCGTTCTCAATCGACCGCCTCCGAATTACGAAGGGCATGTTCCACTTACCAAGACCGAACGGGTGGGAATGGCCATCGGATCAGCGGTCCTGGCATTTTTGAATCCGCGTCGAGCTGGTAGGTACTTACGCCTCCCTCCATACCTCCACTTGAAGCACCATTCATTCAAAAGAGAAAGAAAAACTAACAAAAAGAGACAAACAAAGACCTAATAGCCACCCTAGGCGAAACAACCTCCCAACCCTACTTCATCACCCGTCTCCGGGACACCATGCTCCTCACCCCCTCGGGACGACGCATCCTCCGTCTACGACCTCGAATAACATCCTCCACCCTCTCGTTGCCTCACCTCCGCTCCCTACCCAAGAACACATTGGGCCACACCTACGCCCTCTGGCTCGACCGCGAGGGCGTCTCGCCCGACACGCGGGATGCCGTGAAGTACATCGACGACGAGGAGTGCGCGTACGTCATGCAGCGGTACCGGGAATGTCATGATTTCTACCACGCCATTACGGGATTGCCGGTCTGGAGGGAGGGAGAAGTCGCGTTGAAGGGGTTTGAGGCGGTGAATTTGGGGTTGCCGATGGCGGGGTTGAGTGTGGCGGCGGTGGCGACACTCAAGAAAGGGGAGAGGAGCAGGTTTTGGGGGGTTTATGGACCGTGGGCGGTGGAGAATGGGGTGGGTGCTAGGTGTTTGATTGATGTTTTTTGGGAGGAGTTATTGGAGAGGGATGTGGGGGAGGTGAGGAGGGAGTTGGGGATTGAGATGCCGGTTGATTTGAGGGGGGTTAGGAAGGCAGAGAGGGAGAGGAGGAGGAAGGGGAGGGAAGAGGGAGAGAGGAGTGGTGATGGGTTGGGTATTAATTAAGTTCCAATGTTATTCCCCTCTTAGGCTTGCTTGCTCTCTGTCTCTCTTGAGCCTGTTTCCTGTGTTTCATTCTCTCAAAGAATGAATGTCTAATCCATCCTTCCATGTCCTTTGCCTCCCAGATCAAACATAACCCGAGTTTTATACACCCTTCCGCATTTCTTCAGACTGCTCATCCCAATAAGTTATATTCCCCATCCCAACCCATTGCCCTCCAACCCAGCGACCCAAAGTCACCCACCATCACCCATCCACCCGCATATCCCCTTTCCATACCCCTCTCACCCCTACAACCCCTACAACCCCTACAGCCCCTCAAACAAATCCGCATCCTCCCCATCATCATCCCACCCCCCCTTCCGTCTACTAACCACAATCCTCTCCTCCTCCTTCTTCTCCGCCACCGCGCCCAGTAACTCCTTCAACTGCGTCTCGGTGACTTTACTCCGCAACTGGCCGCTTCGCGCCAGCATAATGAGTCGGTTCTCCACGTCCTGAGCGCGGCTCTCTTTAACGAGCCGGATGCGACCGAGCCGATCGGCCGCTTCGGGCTCGAGGATTTGGGAGAGGATTTGAGAGCGGGCTTCGGATTCTTGGGTTCTGTTGGGTGGTTAGCTGGATGGGGGATTTTTGGGGGGGGATGGGGGGTGATGGATGGGGATGGGATGGGATGGGCTGTGAAATGAAGTTGGGCAGTGGTAGACGTACGCTCTGTCTTCTGCTCCTCCGCCGCTGGAACCTCCACCTCCACCTCCTCCTTGGGATTTCAGTTGTTCTAATCGAGCTTTTCGGATCTATTTTTTGTTCCGGGGTTGTTAGTAACTATCCTCTTTTCATCTATCCCTCTCTTCATCTCTTCCTTCTCCTCCTCCTTCTTCTTCTTCTTTATATGTGCAAAGAGAAGCATCGTATGGATAGATAGGTGTGTGACTGAAATGTGTAGGGTTGGGTGCGTAGTAGCGTAGAGAGGTATGTAGAGGGCTACAGGTAGGTAAGATAGGTAGAGGGGTAAGGTAGCTATGTACCTGTGCTAAATCATCGTCTTCCATTTTCCTTCTTCCCTTTCTTCCTTCTTTCCTTTCTCCTTTCTTCAGTGTGTTTGTTTGTTTGGATGATATTGCGTTGGCTGCGGCGTGGATATCGCGATTTTCTGGTGTTGGAGGGGGATTTTGTTATGATGTGATGCGGGGCAAAGACGTATGCTACGAGTATTTTCGTCACATACGGACAGGGGTCAATTCAGTCAGCCTTGTCTGCCGTCACGTTTTTGGCTTTTTGCCACTCCCGGCTATGTCAGCCTTGTGGTACGAAGGTACTTGTGCAGTACTAATGCGATTATGCGAAGTTACCTACCTAGGTAGGTAAAGATGTGAGATGTGAGGTGTAGTTAAGAGCTTATCTCCGGGCTGTGGGATATGTAGGTGGCTTAGTTAATATACATACAGACATACATCAGGAGACTGAAAAATCCTCTTCGTCAACAATAAATCTGGACTTTCTATATCTCCTAGCGAGCCGAAAGAAAGCAGGACTTTATTTTAAGAAGCGCCCGATTTCTAACAATTCAGAAATCTACATGTGAATTCCTCAATTCGATTGAATTCAATACACATACTTCTACACTTCATATCCCAAGATTCTCAACTACAAGCTCTATCCAACCTCCCCCAAAATGTCCCCCAACACCCTCGAATCAATAAAATCCTACTACAACGCCCGCGCCCCCGGTTACGACACCGAAACTAACTTCCATCCCCACCAAGCATCCGACTACCTACACTGGATCTCCCCCAAACCCGGAATGCACATCCTCGACCTCGCCTGCGGAACCGGCGCCATCACCCTCCCCTTAAAACGCGCAGTCGGTCCCACAGGCCGCGTAGTAGGCGCCGACATCTCGGATGTCTCCCTGGAGATTGCGCGCTCCAAGGCTGAGGATGAGGGATTGGACATCGAGTGGGTGGAATGTGATATAAGTACCATCTACGCTGTGCCGGGAATCGAAGAAGGGAGTTTTGATGTGGTTTCTTGTGCGGCTGCGTTGGTGCTGTTGAAGGATCCGGGGATGGCGGTGAGGGAGTGGGCGAGGTTGTTGAAGCCGGGGGGATTGTTGATTACGGGTGTTTTGACGGGGGATACTATGGTTAGGGGGATTGTGTTGGATCGGGTGGCGGAGTAGTTGGGGGTTGAGACGGTGCATTCGAGGTTTAAGTTGGATAGTAGGGAGGAGGTTATGGGTTTGTTGAGGAGTGCTGGGTTGGATGGTGGTGAGAGCTTTCTTACGGAGAGTTATGCTGAACCGAAATATTTGGATGTTGAGAAGGCGGGGGAGATGTTTGATGCTTTGTTCGAGGAGGCTCCTGTGCCGAGGACCTGGTATGCGGATTTGGTGGTTCCATCTCGAAGGGAGAAATCAAAGGAGATTTTTGAGAGGGAAATGAAAAAGTTGGCTGGGCCAGATGGAAAGCTTGTGGAATATGTTAGGTTTCACATGGCTATAGGAAGGAAAGTATGAAATGGGGACAAGTAAACACCGAAGTGAAATAGAGGAAATGGCAAAGTAAAGACAAACAAGCTCTGGAATTAATACTTCAGAGTGGGGTTGACTCTTTTTGCAGACTAATTTACAAATCTTGCAGCCCTGCAATATGCTCTGCTCCTTCCCATCTGCGTTTGGGTCGGTGGTGAACGTATTCTAATATTGGCTAGCAGCAGATTGGCATGCTTTCTACATTAAGAGACTCGAATTAGCATAATATTATAAACTAATAATTGCGCGAAACTTACCAATTGCTCCAAGTACCATCCACAGATCTGCATGTTGCCTTGGTTATCATCCAAACACTTGGTGAACTGCTTTGCGTCCGTCTCGCAGCTTCTCTGACCCCAGTTGCTCTGATCCTGCTGGTTTCCTTGAGTGGCAACGTTGTTTGCTTGTGGTTCTGCGGCAGCTGGGGCGCTTGATCCACCACCGAACATACCCCCAATTGCGTGTCCTATAGATGATCCGACGGCAACACCGCTAGTACCGAGTTAGTCTTCAAGTCTCTCGTCGCAAACTACGCTTCACTTACGCAGCTGTGCTAGCCATCTGTCCGAAAAGTCCTGGACCGGCTGATGGAGCACCGGCCGAGGGAGCGGCAGCGGCAGGTGGGTGAGGTTGTTGTGTGTTTGTTGGAGGGTATGCTGCAGTTGTCGCAGGGCGAGTCTGTTGCTTTTGGGGTGCTGGTCTTTGAGGGGCAATAGACGGGCGAGCGGGAGCTCGGCTTCCGCCTCCTGATCTTCCTTGACGAGGCATATTATCGCGAGTTTTGAGGGTGTTTGGAAGGTTTAGGTTGGAGTTTGGAGTTGAGAGTTGAGAGATGGAGGTTCGAAGGTCGCACTTGGTGGTTGGTGTGAGTGTCAAGAAGGAAGAAATTCCCCGGACTGTCGCGGTTTGGCTTCGGTCTTTAAGTGGGTCTGACAAATGCTAAGCTCTGATTGGCTTAGAGCGAGTGATTCCATGACATTCCTCAATTCTTGACATTAAGCGGGAATAGAAGGGGCCATCTCGTAAACGAGCTTTCTGATAGTTCAATTGACATAGATGTATTCATTGGTCATTGCGCCGAGTTTTGTCATTTTATCCTTGCAAACTCATTTCTGAGTACGTCTTCTCTTAAGTTAGAAATACTCTAAAGTAAAACCCTAGAAAAAGAAGAGTTTTTCTTATTATAATACTATAGTAGAGCTTAATTAAGAAAAGCTTACTATAAGTAAATATAGATATTTATATAAATAAAATAACGATTTAGATACTATAGAGTTTATTCTTAATAGTAGTAATCTATATAAATAAATTAACGATTTAGATACTATAGAGTTTATTCTTAATAGTAGTAATCTATATATACCTAATAATAATTCCGATAATACCGACCTAGTAGATAAGGATAATTCTATTCTCGAATAGTTAGGTTTTATACTTAATCCTACTCTTTCTTAAGAGTAAAACGTAAGTTATAATATAACTATTAAATAATAATAATAATTATTAGCTAAAGTTAAGTTATACTAGGTATAATATAGTATTAAAGGAGGTAAGCCTTATACTAGCGTATAAAATTAGCCTAAAAAGTTAGGCTTAAAGAACAAAGGTAAGGGTAAAGTAAAGGAGACTTATGCAGATTTATAATAAGAGTCTATATAATTAATAAATCTACCTAGGTTAAATAAATAAGGATTATTAAAGGAACTACTACTAAGTAAGAAAGTAAAGCTTTTAGAAGAAGAGTATATATTGGAAATAAGCTAAAGTATAGATAGGATTATAGAGGCTTTTAAACTAAATAAGCTAGCGTAAGATATTAATATACTAAATAGGTCCTTATATAAATAAGGCCTTATAAAAGTATAAGAGGAGTCTTTTCTAACTATATAAAGTATACTTATTATTATATAAGCTTTTTAAGTTTTAGAGTTTATTATAGAATATCTATTAATTAAGGACTAGAGTAAGGAGCTACAAAAGGAGTAAATTAAATAGATACTATTTAAGTATAAAGGGCTATATAAGATAGAATAGCTTATTATCTAACTAGTAGAAGATTATATAAAATATCTAGAATTAGATCTAGATAAAGTATAAGATACTATAGGTAGTAGAACTTTCTTTTATTATAGTTTTATATATATTTTATAATAATAATTAATTATCTTACTATAAAAGAAGCCACTTATTACTATTTTAATTAAGCGAGACCTTATATATTATAACTCTTATATACTACTTTATTACAATAATACTAATAAATAAACTTACTTTTTAATCTTAGGGATTAAACTTTAGATATCTATAAATTAAAAAGTAAAAAAATTAAGTTAATTAAACTACTTTTAGTAAAGTAACTATATTATAACTTAACGTTACCTCGTATATTACCTCTACTATTATACTTATAACTATACGATTATATTTAGTCGATATATAAGTTACCTACTACTTACCCTCCTAAGTAACTCTATCTCTTATATAGTAGTTATAATACGATCTTTTATCTTTATACTCTATATCCTTATACTTATTAAAGGCTAGCTCTATTCCTTTACTATAATTTAGTCCTATAATTATACTTAGGATATTATATAAGATATATAAGGTAGGAATAAGTCGTACCTAAGCTTTTATCTTAAAACTCCTTGGTACTCTTAATATTTTAAACTTTGTTTTTAAGAATTCGAATATACGCTTAATAACGTTCTATAGAATAGCGTAGTATAAGTTAAATAGCTCTTCTTTAGTTTTAGGGGTTTATCCGTTCTCTCTAGCTACCTTCTATTCCTTTAGATAGTACTATACCCCTTTATATAGTACTAAACATTCTAGTAAGCTAGGAAAGCTATAGTCGGTAAGAATATATTTCTTTTTAGGTATCTAAATAGCTCTTAAACAAATAGCCTATACCTATAAAGTTAAGTCTACTATACTTCTCTTCTATCTAGATAATATACATATAAATCGTATATTAAATATATAGATAGTAAGTATATTTTAAAACAGGTTACTAAGTCTATCTCGAAAGGCGTATCTCTCTTTATAAGGTAGTATAATAAGGATATAAGTTCTATCGATTTGTCACGAATCACGTGCTCACGTGATACTTGTCATAATAAGAGGCGCAACCCTCGACAGGCATACCCAGGTTTCTTATAGCAAATAGGGATCGCTTAGGGTAGCTAAGCGATCCAGGGATTTCCATTGGTTATGGTCACATGATTAAGTTGGATCGCTGGATCGCTCGGCGACCTAGCGAAACGGACCGCCAGCTCGACAGGCGAGTTGGCTACCCAGATCATAGTACTTGAGGATGAAGGTTCTATATAAGACTGGCACGTCTGCCATTAGATAGGAGCTTCGTGCTCAACTTAGTTATCAATCTTATCATATTTGTTTGACATCTTTGATACAAGTAACGAGTTCACTTCCAAGTGAACAACCCGATAGTCTTCTTCTTATCATAGCATACCAACCAGCGAACACCCAGCCAAGTTTAGTTAGCCAGTTTGAGTATTCGTTACACGATTACTCCGATATAATCTTTAAACTAAGGATAATTTCTTAAATTAAGTTTAATTTTAAAGAGTATTTAAGCTAGGTCTAATTTAGTAATAGTAGAGTTATAAATACTATTAGAAAGTAACATATATACTATTTTATAATAAGTACGCTAAACTATCTTAGTATTCCTGTGACGACACGCACAGCTGATGGACCGCGCACGAATGCACGACTACGCCTGGTGTAAGTTGGGCACTGTGGAACTGTCTATTCGAGGATTCTAAGCTGAAGAGAGAAGAGAAAGAAAGGACAGAAGCCCAGGAGCTGGAAGCTCTTATATACCGGAGGTGTGCCAAGCCATAGCTAACCGAGCCGGGCTCGGGAAGCACGGGGCACGCCGGGTGCCAGCCAGGGGCTGGTTTGAGGCATGGTGGCGGTAAGAACCGTCACAATTCCTAGGATAAGTAAGTAGATATCTAATTAGATTATAAGGATTTATTTACTTTTAAAAGCGCTTAGCGATTTTATTTAAGAATAAATTGCTTACTATAGTATATAAGAATATACTAAGCTATTCTCTTATTATTATATATCTAGTATATATAAGACTACCTTTATACTAGAGTATATACTATAGGATTTTAAAAGCCTCTTAAGTTATATAGAGATTATCTTTTATATATCGTAGGTATCCTTCGAGTAACTTCGCTATTTGTTCCTTACTATTAATCTTAGAAGTATATTATAGAGTTTCTAGATAGTTATTCTAAAAATAATTAGTAGTAGCCTAGGCTTCTATAGTAATACTATATACTATAAGTCTTATCTTTTTATCTTAAATATTACGCCTTCTTAATAAAATATACTAGTTATACTTTTAGTATAGTATATATAGTATATTAAGAGGGTTATTTATCGGGGTACTCCTTAGTAAGGCGAGTAGATCTAACTAAATTATAGTGTAGAACTAAGATATAGGATTAAAAGAATTATAAAGAGAATTATAGGAATTAAAAAGGGTTAAAGGTTTAAGGTCTTATATCTTTTATATTCCTATTTTAGTAGTATAAATCTAAAAACTTTTATATTTAGATTTATATCGGATTTATAGCTAATTTAGATAAAAACTATTATACGGGAACAAATACCCGTGTAAAAGTAGCGAATCTTACGAATCTTTTTATATAAGAATTATATATAAAAGTTTTTTATATAGTACAAAAGTTTCATGACCGTGAGCTAAACAGGCCCTTAACCCTTTAGTTTTAAGATTTATATAAATCTCTATGTAAATCTTTTCTATCCTACACGCAAAAATCGACAGATATATAACGAAACAAAAAGAACTTTTGTACTAGCTAAATAGTAGTGTATTTGTTTTGTTATAATAGTCTAATTTGTATGTAGATCAGGAAACTTTTGTATAAGTCCTTAGGGGTCCTCTAACCCGTGCAAATCTAAGACTTTTACATCTAGTATAAATCTCTAAATTAGGCGAGCCAAACAGGCTCTAAGTTATATAAGAACTAACTTATTCTAGTTTTTATTATTTCTTATTCGAAAAGGCGGTTTTCTTTAGAGCATGTTTAGCTTGCGAGTAGGAATGGTGTAAATGTTAGTGTAAATTATAAACTTTTGTACTAGTCCTAGGACCTAAGGGCTTATATAAAAGTTTTCTAATTTATACATAATTTGTACTTTTCTGACGAAACATATATACAACTGTTTAGCTTGCTACAAAAGTCTTTTATTCTAGGTGTAAATCTTTATATAGCTGTACCCTAGTATAGTATATGTATTGCCCCTATAATATCCCTCCTATAATACTACCCTTCCTACCCTATACCCCCTCTCCCTACTGTGTCCCCTTCCTTTTTACGTCTACGTGTTATGACTAGAAATTAACCGAGTTTAGCCTTCTGTTAGTATATGTAGACACTATAGGACTATAGGAGGGACACTATAGGAGGGACACTATGTAACGAATACTCAAACTGGCTAACTAAACTTGGCTGGGTGTTCGCTGGTTGGTATGCTATGATAAGAAGAAGACTATCGGGTTGTTCACTTGGAAGTGAACTCGTTACTTGTATCAAAGATGTCAAACTAATATGATAAGATTGATAACTAAGTTGAGCACGAAGCTCCTATCTAATGGCAGACGTGCCAGTCTTATATAGACCCTTCACTTTCCTGTACTTTGCCAGGACCGCTGGTCGGTCCAGTCGATCCAACTAGTCACGTGATAAGATACGAAGGAAATCCCTGGATCGCTTAGCTAGTCTAAGCATCCCTATTTGCTATAAGAAACCTGCATGTGCCTGTCGAGGGTTGCGCCTCTTTATTATGACAAGTATCACGTGAGCACGTGATTCGTGACACACTATAGGGGAATAGAAAGAACTACACGGAGATTTACAGGAATTAAAAAGATCTTAAAGGGTTAAGGCCTCAGTTCTTTTATATTCTTATTTTAGTAGTACAAATCTAAAAACTTTTATAACTAGATTTACACCGGATTTGTAACGATTTTAATCTAAAATAATATTTCCTAGCTAAACACTCGTATAAAACTCGCGAATCTCGCGAATCTATTTATAAAAGAATTGTATATAAAAGTTATTTGTATAGTACAAAAGTATTTGCCTCGTGAGCCAAACATGCTCTTAGTAAAATTAGTAATGTTACAAGAAAAAGAGTGGGAAGTATGGAAGTGTAACGATACTACGTGCCTAGTGGTGGTGTTACGATATAAGGAGAGATCTCGGTTGGTACTAGTACTAGTATATTTAAAATACATGGAAGGCGTTATAGTTGTTTTATTTTAGATACTGAGAGGCTTGTAAGATGATTGATAGGTAGATAGGTAGATAGATAGTTAGATAGATAGGTAGCTTTTAATGTTTTATAGATTATTTGTTTTATATTGTATTGTGTCCTTGGTTTCTGATAGGTGTGATTTAGTGATGAGAATAAGTAGGTTGTTACATAAGTAAATAGTTTGAATATGGGATTCTTTTTGGTGATGTTATAATTTATAAAGCGAAAATTGGTTCATAGCGCCTTTAAGAGGGTTTTTGCAGAGAACGCTTTGAGTTCTGTTTATATGAGTATGTGTTAAGCTTAATTACTGGGAGTTTTTGATGGGGTGTTTTTGTTGTTTGATTGGTTAGTAGGTAGGGGTATAAGAAATAGTGTCCTTTGTTAAGTAACTTATAGGTAGTTATGTTTAGTAGAAAGGAATCCTGAGAGGATTGGGGGTGGCTTAATTCTGATGGCTATGTAAGTCTTGTGAATTGAGGGAACGGTGTTGTAGCTAGTATGTCTCATTGAACTACATATGTGTTGAGCGCGAGGGAGAGGGCTAGAGCGCCTAGGTGAGGTTCGAAATCAAGTCGTCAGGGATTCAGCGAAAGAGCCAATGAGCCACCTGTATATTATATCGCCTATAGTTGTCGACTTCTTAATCCAAGATGGAGGATCCCTTATTCTTGATCTCGAGACTCGGGTAGCGACGCTTAGGCTAAACACCTGTAGTATAATAGCAATGACACTAAAGGAAGTTGTTCCTTTATTTTCGGCCTTAACTACTATAGGTTCTTGACTGAGACACAATCTACCTTAACCTCGATATATACCAAGGAGGGAAGGAACACTTCTCTATCACGATGTCTTTCAGAGTATAAACCCCCCCTCGCCCTCGCCCTTGCCTTCCTCAAATTTACACTTTTAACTTTTGGTGGACGGGAACGAAACTGCCTCGCGCACTCGATTTAAACACCACCCTTTCAGATCTCATGGAAACGATTCAGGTGGCCACCTCGCTTGAACCATTCTTGACTTACCTACCTATAGATAAATCGTCAATCTATCTAAATAACCATACAACCAACTCTCTACCTGCCTATTATACTTAAAAGTGTGGGGGGTCCCTTCACTGTCCAAAACTCCCTATATTTCCTTTACCTTTACGTACATCGTCGTCTCACCGCTTCATGTTGCGATTGAACGGAGAGTAAAAAGTAAGAGAAAAGAAGCTATTTACAAGTATGTCTCCCCCTTTTATCTAACCCAGAAAAGGAAAAGGAAAATCCTAATAGTAGAACCTGGCTAACCCCAACTATTCTGTTTTTATCTCAAGGAATACGCCACCATATATTGCTTCTTCTTCAGTCTGTCTCATCCTACTAATCATGTAGTAGAACGAGAGTGAGGTAAGATTATCCCACGATTTCCAGGTTCTTCCACGGTCTCCGCTTGGGGCTGAGGAAGCGAATCTCGAATCTCGGACCTATACCTACCTACCTAGGTAGGTAACCACTCAAATCACAAGCCGTCTGAAGCGATGAACCCAGACTTCCGCTGCGTGGTTTTCACGGCGAGGAAGAAAAGTGAGGGGGTTTATATTGCTCAAGTTGGTTGAAAAGTATTTGAGTATTACAAAAGTTCTAGAATATTAGTTTTGTCATCTGAGGGTCTTTAGTTAATTATTTTTATTCGTCTAGATGAATAAAACAATAGCATATCTTGACTTAAGTTAGGCTATTATGCAAGGGTTCTCTAACACTTTCATATCCACCAGGAGGTGGTTATACAGGCAGGTAGAACGAAGAGAACAATCAATATTGATTCCGGAAAATGGTAGGTCAATCCTCAAAGCAGCCACCCAAAGTTTTGCGCATCCGCGAGGATGAAATCTAGAGACTAGAACCAAACCACCGCCCAACCACACCAAGCCAAAAGAAGACTAATCACCACCCATCCAACCAACCCTCTACACATCCAAAATGAATATCATGCATGTGTCTTTCCAATCGTGATTCCGAGTAATGCAATCCAATCCCTACCCAAATTCCAATGATGCCCTTCCCATTCCGTGCCTCAGAAGAGGTTCCGTCAAGCTGTCTAAGTCATTCCAACCAAGAAAATGGATATCGTAGCCATATGACAGGCCTAGGAAGGAATATCCATGATTTTCCCAGGGTTCATAATCCAGTTCGGATCAAGAGCCTGTTTGATGGATTTCATAACACCAAGAGTATCAGGACCAACCTCCAACAAGAGAGCTTCCTTCTTACCGATACCGATGCCGTGTTCTCCCTATCCACAAAGTTAGACTAGATCAACGATCTCATGATGTAAGAGAGGAAAAAGACATACAGTGCAGGTTCCTTCCATCTCCAAAGCTCGCGCCACCATATTCTTCACACACTTCTCCACTTTCTCTCTTTCCCCTTCGATTCGGCGATCATAAAGGATACTCTCGTGGAAATTCCCGTCTCCGATGTGACCCAAGATACTGGCAAATAATCCTAGATCATCCATTTCTTTCTTGCTGATTTCAATGATATCCGCAAGTCGGGAAAATGGAACGGCAACATCGGTACTCCAGACCTCATTGCCCTCTTTCCTCATCGCTAGCATGGACCACAGACTTTCTTTTCGGGCACTCCATAATAGCTTCTGCTCACGAGCATCCTTTGCAAACTCGAAGTCGCCCCCTCGATGTGCTTTAGCGATGGCTCCGACCATTTGGATGTTTTCTTTGACTGAGACTTTGGTCCCGCTGAATTTGAAGAAGAGGGTCGGCAGTTCTTTCCATTTTCTTGGTGCTGTGGAGCCGGAGAGGTTTACGACCCTCATCTGTACTTCATCCATGATCTCCATTGCAGCTACTTGAACACCTGCGCGCATGACTCCTGCTGCTGCGCTGGCTGCATCTCGGATAGATGGGAAAGTGACAACGGCGACGGAGAATTCCTGTGGCACGACTGCTAGTTTGAGTGTGATTTCAGTGACCAAGCCTGGTATTAGAGTTAGTTTACTTCATGTTTATAGCAAACATGAGAAGGCAGCTTACCAAGTGTGCCTTCAGACCCAACAAACAAACTGTTTAGATTGTAACCTGCTGAGGTCTTCCTAGGTCTTCGTTTGGTTTTGATGATAGTTCCATCAGCAAGAACAACCGTCAGGTTGATAACCCAATCTTTCATAGTGCCATATCGAACTGCATTTGTCCCCGAGCAATTCGTGCCTACCATTCCCCCTATCTTAGCACTTGGTCCAGGATCAACCGGGAAGAACAACCCCGACTGTCGTCTCGCAAGCTCTTCATTCAGATCCATCCAAGAAACAGAAGGTTGGACGACAATATCCATATCCGATTCGTTGAACTGAATTATTTGGTCCATGAACGCGAAATCTACTGAGATTCCTCCGCATGGAGCCGAGAAATTGCCTTCAAGACTTGTTCCGCCTGAGAAGGGGATGATTGGGACCCGGTATTTGCAACATATCTTTGCCATTGCGGAGACTTCCGTGGTGTTCTTTGGGTAGGCTACAGCCACGGGGAGACCTTCGATATTGGCAGATGACCACTCTGAATAACCGTGAGCTTTCAGGTCTTCTGGGTCTGTAGAGATGGTGTCTTCATCGCCTGTAGCAAGACGAATCTCCTTGATGGCCTAAGCGGATTGATCAGTCATAATACTTTTAGCGATGAATAAAGGATTCAGACGAATTAGGAAGCGACAAAACTTCTTGCAAACAAAACTGATTTTGCAGGAGTAAGCAAGCCAATTCACTTGCCCTTGCTCAGGCAATATTTTGTTATTCCAGCTACCGGTGGACTAGATAAGTGGTAGTATTGGCGCTAGTCTTTTGTGTGCACCACACTAAAATCCCCACGCCAAGATTGATATTTATCTTGTCTACCGGGAGTCCAGTAATATGGAATACTTCCAAGGTTGTTTGGATATCAGACCATTTGGTCGGGGGTGGGGGTATTGCAGATATCAATGTCATCTATCATCTTTCCAATGACAAAATATCTGATATCTCCGGTAGGTATGGTGCAATGTCCACCACATGAAAATCAACAACTTACATCTTCCATATCCTTCAGACTCGCATAGGAAGGCTGCACAAATTTCGTCTTGTTTGAGTACTCTCTTTCCTTGACTTTTCTTTGCTCGTTCTGGAATGCAGCCAATCCCCACCCCAAAAATCCCGTCATCGCCAGTAAACTCAAAACTTTGGGGGTCGTCCATGATCCTGTGTGTTGTTTATGCTCTCCCATTGGACGCCTTGGAGGGACGGGTTCTCCGGCGCCTCTTCTCAGCACAGTTTCTGAACTTGTACTGGCCCATCGAATGCCGCTGCGATTCGAGGAAATCCACTCGGTCAGCGTCGTATTGGCGTTCCAAATAGGAAATCTTCTGGAAGCGAGCCCCCTCATCGGAGCCCACCTGGCCGATGCGGCCGATTTCATGCAGGTCGACATAACCAAAATCCGGACCCAGTAGCACCACTCAATCGTAGAGCACTACTTGTGCAATCAACCACCGATTGATTCTGTCATCCGCGTGTAACCGGGCGAGAATGTTTTTTGAGGAAGGACTCCTTTAAATGATTCCCCAGCAGGTGTCTTCTCCTCGCAGTTTAGAAAGGAAGTTGCTAGTACCTGAAACCAAGATTAATAAGTAGCGCCGAGGAGGGAAGCTGAGGTAGCAGGGGAGAGGGGTCCTAACCAGAAGTGGGAGGGAAAAGTAGTTATTCACCTAGGGATAGCTTCTCCGTAGCGGCCGGCTCCTTTTCCAGTCTTCCGCCTTCACCTTAGGCCAGTTTACGAAGTAGTCTAACTTCGTTCTGTTGTTGGCGTCCCGCTTGTTGACAGTGCGTTCATGACTTCCTCTTTCAGTATTCGTGAAGATGACTTGGAGATATGGTCTGATATCCAGAAGTAAAAATGTGAGTAGGGGTACAGTCTCTTTTTATATCTTTCTCCTGCTGTCGGACTTGTACCAGGTGGACCCGGGAAGAAATCCATCTTAAACTTTTTCTCGATCGTGGCGCCCCCCATTCGCAGTTGACTTGTCAACTCACTTCAAAAATCGCTTCCGCGAGGCCAATACTTCTCGCCGTCATTCGTTCTTGTGGCGTTTCAAGCAAATGTAGGCAGATCCGAAGAGAGCAATGAGAGCGCTCGCCTGCTCTCCCACGCAAATATCCCAACAATGACCCGGTGAGCACACACTCATCCAAATCCTGACTTATTGATAATTGCTTGCTTACTTTTATGTATGTGATGCTTCTTCTGCTTGTCTCGTGCTCGGGGTCGCCATTCTAATCATCCCACGTTTTCCCTTCGTATCTTTTTTGCCTTTCCCCTTCTCGCTTCGTCGCTTGTTCTCTTGTTGGGGAAGTCTGATCCATGATTCCCCTCTGCCACTTCAAGCCACGAGCTCTTCCTATTCGCACAGGGCAAAAGTTACAACATCATTGTACTCCGTAAGGTGTGCACACCAAGGGGAAATCAAAAGACGCCGTGTTACCCCACGCCACCGTTGTCACCAACCATCGTTATGGCCGCATGTCCCCCATGCAGGCCCTTGAGAGCCCTTCCAGCCTCTCCCCTCAATGATTGCCGATTCCTGGGTAAGGATCTAGCATCACTGCAGAGAGGATGGTAATACTAAACTCTCACGTATCTCGCACATGAATGATCAAAACTGATCTCTCAAATTCCTCTCACCGGTCTTTCCCAACCCTTCATCATTGCATGCAACGGTCCCAGAACGACCAGAATCATCTAGTCCAAACCGTCGATATAACAGATATACTCACTTCCAATTAATAACCAACTTCTCCTCACGTCCAAGCGTGCACGAGGTCTCTTTCCCCACACGGCGGTTCCCCGTACCCATTATTCAATTTTATTCCGCTATCCGTTGCTCTTACCTCACAGAAATACATTGACCCCAAGTGCCTTACCGTACCGTACCAGAAAACTGAAATCCTGGTCAATGGGATGATGGGGATCGACACCACTTCTAATACCACTGCCATCATTGGAACGACAAAATTGCTGATTTTCAGGGCATGTACGAGTGCAGGCCGCTGCCTACCAAGGAAAATTAGCCTCGTGATAGTCAGAGGGCCCAAAAAAGTACTGAAGGCTTGCCTACTGCATTAGCCTCATGTTGGAGCAATTAGCCAGCCTTTCACATCCAATCTCATCAGACATGGGTCCCAATGGGGTCACTTCTGATCTAAGCTGTAGGGAATATTAATACTGTCCTTCTGGTGGTCTCTTGTATGTGTGGCCACTCTGGTAAATACCCAGTTTTGGAACATCGTCCTCTCGACATTGGTAAATGTCAAAACGCACTGAAAATGGGACAAGTATGCTTTTACATTTGATAGGATTGGTTCACTATGCCGCTATCTGCATCATTTTTGCGCAAAACCGTGCACAGATCAAAACCCGATACGCCATATCATAACCTTTCTTGACCTTAAACAGAAATGCACATTTAGCTGGCGATAGCCTGAGCACGTCTGCGATCTCTCTCCTCAGCAATGGTGAGCTTAACACCCTTGCCCTTTGGTAGAGAAACCCATGGCTTTTCTGAACCAATAACGAAAACGTTGCCTTCACGGGTGGCGAATGAGTTATCTATGGCATCCTTGATGTGGACAATGTTGAAACCTCCATCGTGACGTTCACGGTGAGTGATAACACCAACACGACCCATGTTACGACCACCAGTAACCATGGCAATCATACCAGTGTCGAACTTGATGGAGTCGGTGATCTTTCCGGTAGCGAGATCAATCTTAACGGTGTCGTTGACCTTGATGGCTGGGTCAGGGTAACGGATACTAGATAGAAGAAAACTGTCAGCATTCCTAGAGGGTTTGTATAGCAACCGTTGATCTAGCTCCAATCGTTCGACATGATATCGAGTGTAAATCGACCAAAGCTTGGACCAACGGCTGAATGATGTCTGACAGAACTTACGTTCTAGCATCGTGCGTGACCAAGAATGGGATTCCGCCCTTGCCCAATTGCACTCTCTTGACTTTGCCCAACTTGTATTCGGCCTCCTCGGCTTGGATTCGGTGGACGGTGAATCGACCCTTGGTATCGTAGACGAGACGGAAGTGTTCGCCGGTCTTTTCGATGCTGATGACATCCATGAAGCCTGCTGGGTAGGTGGCATCGGTACGGACCTTGCCATCAACCTTGATCAAGCGTTGCATGACAATGGCCTTGGTCTCGCGAGCGTTGAGAGCATACTTTAGGCGATTTCGGATGAAGACGATTAATGGCATGCAGTCGCGGAGCTTGTGAGGACCTGGAGATGGACGAGGAGCATAGGCACCGGACAATTTGTCCAAGAGCCAATGCGATGGCGCGCTGAGGCGCTTTTGGTGCTTCTTTCTGTGAGAGAAAATTTGATTAGCAAGTGCTCATGGCTGTCATAATGGAAGAGTCGCGGAGAGGTCATTTGGGGCGTGTGGTAGCTATGTTCTCGTCGCGGTACGCCCCTCAATCAATTTTGCATTAATTTGTGCGGTTGGAAGAGGGCGCATTCGTCCGCGGCGAGATGTCGAATCCAGAGAACCAAAGAAAGATACTTACGGTCCTCTACCCATGATTACGTCTCGAATGTCGTGGGATACAAAAAGTTGGGGTGTCGTTGGTGGTTGTCGATTGAAGTTTGAGAAAAAGATCGCGATATAGTTTCTTGACAAATTGATTGTGCGAGTGGCACGTGCGCCGCTAAGCGGGGGCTCGCCAAGGATAGTAAAGCGGCATCTGTCTCGCCTAACCAAGGAGCCCAGAAAGTGAAGTATGGAAATTGTTTTTTATATCAAGGAAATGACAAGTTGGATTTATTCTTCCTAGTATTTGATAAATGCATTATGTTGTATAAAAGTGTAACCTTCTATATTTACTGACGTTTTCGATATCCATATGGCGGGAAATCAAACATCCGATTTTCAGATGGTCATATGTGGGTACGCAGCAGGTAGACGAAAACTGCGAGACTTCTGCTATGACTTGAATATGCTATTTGTGGTTTACTCATAAATTGCTTGAGAGTCCTGGAGAAACTGGCTCTTTACAGGCAGATCTTTGACTCCTCCTATGATGTTGAAGACACAATAAAAGGGGTAGACAGCTCGGAGTCGCACCCTCCAAGTCAATAGTATTTCCCAGCCCCGACTTTTAGCGAAACAAGGGAACCAGAGACTCGGATGTAGATGTTGTAGACTTTTCTCATAGATTGCGTAGCCTTAACCGACCACCCCCTTTATTACAATATACTTGGCATACTTCCTCAACCGACCCCCCACAACTGGAGAAGGCAGGATTTCTAATGGAAGTTTGTCATTCACTGTGTCTAAAGCGACGAAGAAAAAATAGCCGTTGTTAGACATCATCAAATCAAGTTTCATGACAGAAGCCTTTGGATAACAAAGGGCCAGAAGTGACACTTCGGGGTTTCGGTTCTATAACTTCTCGAGCAATGCTTCTGATGAAGACCAACGACTAGATCTGTAGACAGACTGTATTTCAGATATCATCTATGAAAAATGCCTTTGCTTTATCTCCCTCCTGAACTCAGCTACAATGCAATTTCATACAATGCTCCATTTTTCTAAAACACATCAGAAGACTTGAAGAGACATGATAAACTCACATATCACACATGGGGTAACACCACATTTCTACCGGCACCGATAATTAATGGTTTCCCGGACGAGAATGCGGCCATCGCCATCTTTGTCTGTACGGAGATCAGATGATGAGCGCGACCAAATCCCTTAGCAAGGACAAAGTTTTCACAATTGCTCAGCAAGGGAGATAAATATATTGAAAAGTTGCACTCAACAATACAGAAAATCACCGTTAAATGCTCTAGACGGATTTGCACTGACAAAATACAAACCAGAAAGCCATGAAGAAGCCCTCCAATCCACCATTCTCACCGACTTGCCACTACTCGCCATACATGAATTCTTAACCTCACAAAACAAGCCCAACATCTCAATTAATGTCAATCAAAGCCGGTCCAAAAACGGTCGATCCTGAAACGACTCTGGGGTCGGTAGTAGTTGTATTAGTAGAAACCAAAACAGCGATGGTCAGCCCATTTCCGAAAGTCCCTGACTTATAATCAAAAAGAGCGCTGAAAGTCACCGTTGTCCCCTCAACCTCGACACCTTGGATTTCTCCTTCGACGGGCGTATTTTGCTGGTTGATGAAACCCAGTTTCAATTCCGACAGGTTATCTGCTTGGGAACCGTAATCTGAGAGGGTACTACCTGCTGGAATCTTGAAGCTGAAATTGATATCAGTAGGCTTCAGAGACTGTTGCAGTTCTTTGTAGTCAACTGTGAGTTTTGGGAAGCTTGTGTAAGGTATAGAGTTGATGTCTGAACTGGTGCAAGAACTGGGGACGATGAAGTTTTGGTTGAGAGCTGACCATGCCCATTCTCTAGTTGCGGTGGTCAAGAATGGAAGCTCACTAGGGACCTTATCATTGTAAAAACGGAAGTATCCATTTTGTTCGCCTTCTTGGCCGATCACCGAGGCGACTGGACGGATGAGCGCTACATCGTTTGCAGCAAGGTTCTCCTCAACCTCTTGAAGTGTTCCGAGAACGAGGTCGGTAAACTTCGAAGCAAGAGCGATGGCATCGTTGAGGTTTTCGGCGGGGAATTTGTACTTACAAGGGTGAATTCTACCTACCCCCTGGTTCTCAAGGAGGGTGTTGGCGTTGATGGCATGGAGCTCCTCTTGAGCCAGAATTGCTTTGAGGTTGGCAAGGAGTTTAGCTTTCTGACCTTGATCCTCAACTTTGAATCCTTCAGCGCCACGTTGGATCTTATTGATGAGTGCTGAAGTAGAAGACCTCAAAGATCTCCTGGAAAGCGATTAATCTCAAAGAATTCACTGTATCCTGTGTGAGGCTCCCTGGGGGTGGCAGGGGTCCATCTGGAAGACTTCCGTGGGCCTGACTTTCGATTTTCGCAAGTGCTTCGGGTGTCCTTTGGAGGAGACCAGTGGGGAAGGCGGGATCAATTGGATCGTGTGGGTGAGGTGAGTTGTGTCGAGGAGGATGTCCAGGATGGTTTTGCCAATCATCTTCTCCGTCATCTCCTCCATGACCCCCTCCATGATGACCTCCTCCATGACCTCCTTCGTGGCCTCCACGGTTCCCACCTCCGTGGTTTCCTCGCCGTCCACCTCCGTGATTTCCTCCCTGTCCACCTCCGTGTTGTCCACCGGGACTTCCTCTTTTGTATAAGTATGCTCATTATCCCAATCAGGACTGTTTCCAACAACATCTTTATCTCCTTGGTGGCGGTCTGAGGAGTACATGTACTGGTTGAACACAGGGGCGGGAGCTGCCGAAACAATTATTGAGAGGCATGACAGCCACGCAAGCGAGGCTACAACTAATTTAACCAAGGCGAATTCTGATTGACCGAAACCCTGAGTTATTGATGATTTTGGGGCACTTTTGCAATGTGCAGAGCAAGTAGGCTGAAAAAGGAATGTGGTTCGTACTACTCCAAGAAAACGAAGTAAGATACGGGATTGAAAAAGCAGAAAATAAAGAGCGTAAGAGTTGGATTGCCGATGATCAAGAGAGTTGTTTTTGTGGGCCAGTAGGCTTTTGGATCAAGCGTCTACCTACAACCTGACATTGGGGTTTGAGACAAACAAATTAGCAGAAGCATTCTTGAAGTTAACAAGGAATTTTAGGTCCAAGTGAGTAACTGCGAGTTTGCCACATTCGGAAATGAAGCATTCCTGAAAGATAACAATTGATCTCGCTTAGGCCAATCAGGCGTGTGTACCTTTGGATACTCTTGTTTGTTTATGAATTTCTGAATCCAAATGAAAGTGAACTTCTCAGAATCCTCAGAGCAAATCACTGGCAAGCCATCCGCCAAATCAAATTGTTCAACAAAGTACGGTCTCCCACTCTTCAATGGATACATTCAGTCCATAATCAACCATGCAAATTCAGATGTGAGACCAAGATTTTCCATGCCTATGTCTAGAACCCAAATGGGAATTCCCGTGGATATAAGACATCGCCTACATAAGACATGTGGCGGGCCATCCCTTCCGCGATCAGATGCCAAAGTGATCTGAAGTTTTCGGGGACTACAGCGTAACTCGCAAAAATTGTAGATATACATCAAAATCACCATATCCCTCCCCAGTCCTTGCCCTTTAGCGAGAAATTTTCATGTTTAGCGAGCCCCTAATATAACTACCTCTCTTTATATAGGAGTGTAGAAAGAACACACGGTCGGAATTTCAGCTCAAACTTAGTAATATACTCGAGGATACCATCAAGAGAACCTTAAGTTTATAGAAGTTTCCCAAGACTTGTCCCCTAGAAAGTTTCGGGGCTTCTTTGACAAGGATTTAGCACCACAAAATTCTGTCCACTCGAAATTTTAAGCAAAGTTGTGCACGTTCTTGATAGACTTGAAAAATCCTCCGAACTGTCTAAGAGGTCAAGGGGTTATAAGAAGCCGTTTTGGGCTTCGTGGAACAAGGACCACGGAGGAGTTACCGTAATAATTGACGTCGCCAGTTCGACAATACAAGTACTTCTAAACGATCACCAGTCATCAAACACTCGGATGACGCGAGCCCCAGGATACCCAACATCTGCAGCTCGTCATGAATCTGACGTTGAGTACCCTGACTTCCACTCATAAAACACATAATCCTCATAATAAGAGAGATTTTCCCATGTCCTCGCATTTCATATACAAAAACCCACAGGATCCAACAACCACCCCCTAACTTGCTAGAAGAGTGGGTGGTGCGGGTTCTTTGCTGTTAAGCTGAAATATGTTTTGTTGTTCGCAGCTGATGGGATAGTGATAATTCTATAGGGGATTTTGGTAGTGGAAATGAGAATGTAAGTGAAATTAAGCGAGGGGGATGTATCATGGATGCTGCGATCCAATGGGAAGGGACCACTCGGTCAACCAATCCAACCTTAATACACTGCTGAAAATCAGTTCAAGACTCGGCCACTTTACTTCGCTATACCAATCAATTGGAGTACAAAACAATGAGACATGTCGGTATGAACATGCAACATGCACGTGAATTTACCCTCTCCCGCTTCGTCAGAAAGGCCATGAAATATAAATAAGTTGAAGAGGAAGAAATTGGATAGCATGCCACTTGGCAACGATCTCCCTAACCCTAATCTCTTTCCACTCACCTAACTCACTCAAAAAGTCCCTCACAAGCACAACACCATCTTATTTCAATAAAACTTTTCGTTTTCCCTATTTCCCCATTTCCCCAAATCCCAACCTCTATCCAACCTATCTATGCCTTCTTCTCTGCCGTCTCCTTCTTCTTAATAGCAGGTAACGCAAACGCCTTACTCACACCACCCTTCAATTTTTTCCACCCCAAAAACTCTATTTGCGGCGTCCAAGTCAAAACCCCCACCCAAGGTTGAACATTGTAATGAACCTTTAATACCACGTCGTTGGTTTCGGCGAGTTTGCCTGTGGGAGCGGTGATTTGGTATTTAGGTTTTTGGTTTTTGAGGGCGAGGATGCCTCTGTTTATATATTAGCATGTACACCGTTCATCATGCCCAATTTGGCCAGGTCCAAGTTCAACCACATCGATCTTCTCAACTCTTCCAATCCAATTGCCTCTCAATAAGCAAAAGTATATGCCATGACATAAACATAGAAGAAAAAAAACATACCGTTTAGGATCAATACTCTTCCCCTTCGCACTCTTAACCAACTTCTTCATCGCCGCAGGTCCAATATTCATCAAATGATCCGCCGAAGGATTCGTAATAATACTATCCCAAATCACCGCCTCATTACTCAACTCCCCATCCGTACTCGTAGCATTCGGCCACGACGCCGAAACCCAAACGAACACCTGCTTCGTATTCCACGTGAACAGCGACGAGAGATCCGCCGACATGGTGAACCGAATCACAGCGTATTCCTCCTTTTTCGTCGAGTAGTAATGGGGTCTTCCTTTGACACTGGAGAGTCGCTGTGGTTAGCAGATGGGCGGGACTTGGATTGGGATTGGGAAGGCATGGTATGGGAGGAAGTACACTTGAACACTATTAGCAGTAACCTCAGCCTTCGGCGCACGAGGAACAGTAAGATCCGAAGCTGCGATCAGAGCCGCGACAACGAAGGCAACGGTTGTGAAGAAGCCGAAGACATTTTGGGCGCGGACGATGGTGGAATGCATTGTTGCGATTTTCCCTTTTTTGGGAGACTGAATATGTAGACGATACTGCTATAGCATACGTTGCAAATCCTCTCTTTCTGTTATATGGGAGTTGTGTTTAAGGAGGGGGAAAATAGTTGTCGTCCTGAACTTGAAGCTCTTGGTTGAATACTGTATTCTGTCCCTAACCTTACTAGACGAGGCTGTACCTGTAGCCACGTCTCGGCTTGGAGGTTCAGCCTCTCAAGTGTGGCTGAACTGGACCGATAATATACCGAGAAACTACTGTTTTCAATGACCAATGAGCCCACACGTACCAAAAATGATATATTTTATATCTACAACGTTAATGTATATAGGTACATGTTTTCTAAACTGGTGTTTCTTTATTAGTATCTACTTAGGTAATCACCTACAATCTTGTGTGCTATTTAGTTACGCTACTCCAAATCCATACAACAACTTCTCTCACTATAAGTTGTGAAGAACGGAAAAATGAATTGCAGGATATTAAACAAACCTGAACAATGAACCAAATCCGACTCAGTCTAGAAATTAGAAATAAGGATTAGACTTCAATGTGTACAACCCTTCATTCACTAGGTACTAGAGTAGAGCTTTAGAGTACTGAGTGGGTAAACCTCGGCACGACAAGGCTTGAGACCCTGACGGTTTAGGTAAGGCGCAGGTTTTCAGCATCCAGCCTTCTTTCAAGTCCATACCAGTCTGCGATCAGATCAACAACTTCAACATCCCGGTGCGCCCTCCAACACACTCCCTTAATCTAGACATCCACGCAAGCAACCTCCCGAGACCACATCCCACAGTCTACAGAGACCTCTTTGCACTCGCCAACGTCCTCCAAAATTCCATCCCCCATATCGGCGCATTCTACCAGCAAATAAATCGCCTTCACCATGGATTACGACCCAATGGCAATGGACACGGAGGCCGAGGGGCCCTCCGTAAAGATCTCAGATGTAAGTATCATATGAGCAAAATCCCACATCTGGGCAGCTCAACTCACACGCACCATAACAGGCCAGCGCGCACCACGTCAACTTCGAGCTCTCCAGCGTAGACCTCGCCTTCGCCAACACGATCCGTCGCGTCATCATGGCCGAAGTGCCAACCATGGCCATCGATCTGGTCGAGGTGGAAGCCAACACGTCCGTCCTGGCCGACGAATTCATCTCGCATCGCCTCGGGCTGATCCCGCTGAACTCGAAGAACGTGGATGATGTCGCCTACTCGAGAGATTGCGATCAGTGCGATAATTACTGTGAGCAGTGTAGTGTGACGTTGACGCTTCATGCGCGGTGTACGGGGGATGAGATCATGAAGGTTTATGCAAGGGATCTGGTGGTGGATTCGCAGAGACCGAATAATTGGGTGGGCAACCCGGTGATTACGGATCCGGATGGGTTGGGGACGGTGATTGCGAAGTTGAGAAAGGGTCAGGAGTTGAGATTGAAATGTATTGCGAAAAAGGGCATTGCAAAGGAGCATGCGAAGTGGGCGCCTGTATCGGCGGTGGGCTTCGAGTATGACCCTCATAACAAGTTAAAGCATATCGACCTTTGGTTTGAGAAGGATGCGGCAGAGGAATGGTAGGTTCTAGTACTCTGCTAGTACACATTGGTTTTGCTAACACTATGCCAGGCCACCAAGTAAATACGCCTCCTGGGAGGACCCCCCACAAGAAGGCGAAGCATTCGACTACGACGCAGTCCCCGAGAAATTCTACTTCGAAGTCGAGAGCGTCGGAAACCTCGACCCGGACGCCATCATTCAACAAGGAATCAAGGTCGTGCAAGAGAAGCTCGCAGCAGTCATCAAGGACTTGACAGATGGTGGAAGTGGCGGAGCAGCCGCCGACTTCGACGGCCCACGAAGTCCGGATATGAACATGAACGGTGGAGCTGCTGCCTCGGGCTGGGACCAGGGATATACCACGCCCTTTGGGACTGCAGCGGCGGGAGGTAGCAGTGGATGGGGACAGACGGGTGCTGCGACTCCGTATGGAGCTACGCCGTATGGACAGAATGGGTCTAATGGCTGGAATTAAGATGGGGGAACGTTGAGAATGGAGATATTATATTGGCCGATATTTGACGAGGCAGGAGGAGAAAAGGGAGTGGAGTGGTTCCGATATTCAAGGATGAAGCAAAAAAATACTTGATAAGAAGTACACCCTCCCTTCCTCAGCAACAACTAAATGCCCAAAGAAAAAAAAGAGTAATCTGCATGTAATTGTACCCGCATAATGGACGAGGGAGAGGGGGGTTCAACTAACTAACTCATGACATGCATGGCGTTGGTGGACGTACGAAAAAGCTCTTTTTTGGTGTGTGTCATGGGAAATTGACAGGCTACAGTATGTAGAGGATGTGCATTCATGAGTACGTAGGTATAGACAGAGAGCCGAAATGAAAAAATGAAAATTCATTTATTACCTAATACTCTAGAATAGTCTTCTCTAAAACTCTTTATTCAGGGAATGTAAAGTTGGAGCTGTGGTGTGAACTTGAAGTGGAGATGATGCGATATTTCCATCTTTCTATATCTAAATACTAACTGACTTGTAAATGAAATATACAATCTATAATCTATGTACTGTACTGCGCTGTATGTACCACACCACGGTCCATCTACCTAGGCACAGTTTCTCCCTAAACGCCTCTTACTCTCTCTCTCCCTCTCCCTCTCCATCTCTCTCTCTCATCTTTCTAATGAAATCCATTCATCGAACCATGCCCAAAAACTCCAATGATACCAAACCAAACGTGTATCTATATACTATGCCATGAAATGGAGGAAAGCTCAGCTCTGTTCCGTCCGTTCTTTCTTGCTTCGTCACGTACTGTTTGTTGTTCTGTCTATTCCTGTACCCTTCCAGCCTTTTGCAAATTGCAAATTGCAAATCAGGAAGGCGCGTAGGTGTATGAGCACTCCGTGTAGATAGATACCAATTTTTCGTCATAACCCAACCCAACATTGCAAGCGAACTAGATAGGCAAACAGGTAGGTAGGTGATTAACTCAATCCAATTCACCTTACCCACCCACTGAATCCCGCTCTGCTAGCCAAGTCCTCGAAGTCGCCTTCCCCAAATTCTATTTCTTCAGGACTTTTCAAAAAACAATCTCACCAACACCCACACCGTCTCTTCTCTCCATTTTACGGCGTCGGAAGCGCATTATCCATACCCTTGAGCTTCCTATACATCTTCTTATGCTGTTCCAGAAAGAGGAACGTGGCAATGGTATGAGGACCCAAGCGAATAAAACTCGGGACCCAACCGCGGAACATCCACCCCACGCCTTCGACTCGGTAAACATCTACGAGTAACTTGCGCAACCCTTGGCTTTCGTGGCTACTCATGATACGGGTCTTGATGACATCAACGGGTGAACAGACCGTCGTCGCCACGAAGCCCGCGAGGAACGAGGCAGAGAAGTGAGTGGTGAGGTTATCGGTCAATGGTGTATGAGTGATGAGCACCCGTTTAAAGCCATCATACGATGCCAATTGCGAAGCGGTCATCAGAACCGCACGCATGGAATTCGGCCACACGCCCCGGAACAGGGATTTCCACCCTTCCTCCCGGGTTATGCGTATCAGACCATCGACGGCGTTTTTGTAGTTCCTTCGCTGGGAGGGTGGTAGCGCGGCATCGTGTTGCATTCGCACATTCAGCACGTCGGCTGGATTTCCGGCTACGCCACCTAGGAAGCCGGATGTGCTTGCCATGGCGATGAGGGCTGGGAAGGTGGGCGAGGATTTGGTGCTTGTGAAGTCGGCTTTGAGCTCTTCGTAGACGCCGAAGCGGGTGGTGGAGTAGGTGAGTTGGCGTAGGACGGAGGCTGAGAGACCGGAGTAGAGGCCTAGAAATCCATCGTGCTTGAAGACGTGGATGATGGTTCCTATCATTGTTCTTGGGGCGTCGGGTTGGCGCGTTTGTAGACGGACCTGGCGGGTTGTGTAAGTAATTGGGAATCAAATCTAGAGTTTTGTAAGATTGCAAGAGCTTACTTTTACTATCGAAATTGTTAGAACTTGATGCGCTCGCAGAAATATGGGAAAATCAATGGAGAAAAAAAAACTAACCAAGATCCAAAGGGTGCGTTACACATGCGGCAAAACAACTGGCGCTTCCCCCAAACCAAAACGGGTATCTCATATGTTCCCTATCCCAAGCCTTCTTCCTCATTACCTGCTCCTGCTTCTCAAGCACCGACGACAACTTCCCGGACATGGTAGCGATTGTGGGTGAGGATATGAGGGCATTCCGCGTGTGCGCTGGTGCAAGTGTAGAAAAGACCAAAATGAGGGGCAGTGTGGGATGTTTTGGAGGGGAAAATGGAGGGGGATGCGCAAAGGTAAAAATAGTGAGTGCGTGCGGGCGGGCGTGCGTGTTTTTTTTGTATGGGATGGTGAAGATCAGAAGTTATCCAGAAGAAATGCAGTGGCAGTGTACAAGTACGGTGAGTACAGGTCGGTCGTAGTGCAGCTTCAGCTCTTTTTCGGCCTTTGGAAAAATGACCGAGGGTCGGGTCGGTCCACTGTTAGTAAATAGTTCGCTGACCAAACAGCGTCGGGGATACTTCTATCTGCGATATCTCCCAGATCTCAAGTCCGAGGTGGTTTCAGAGATAAGAAAAATATACATTCGGGGACGGGAGACATTTTATTTCCGTTTTTTCTCTCATCCATCCATGTTTTTCAGCTCCGAAATCTGGGAAATGGTTGGGCGAGAAAAATGATGCTCCAGCGTCATCGCGCATCCCTGGGACCCTTAAACTTGGGTTGTGGGTGGCACCGGGACCTAAAGCTTGGCGGTCTAAACGCCTATATGCATCGCCTGCGTTTCCCCATCGAGGATGAAGCATTGGAGCTCTGAAGCTTGTCTGTAGTGCAACTGCACTTGGAAGCTTTGCTTTGAAAACCAACCTTGATCATGGCTTCTCTCGCCAGGCGGCAGCGTCTGTCTACAGCTAGAGAGGCATTGGCCCTGTTCACTGGCCTGGCCAATGTCTCCCCGCGGAGTTTGCGCGTGTGTTCAAGGTGTCGGCATAGCTCTACCTCGACAGGTTGGTCCCGCTTGCTATGGGGAGAGAGGGGGAGAGGGGTACTACTAACGAGCTTGTGCAGGTACCGCACCAGCAAAAGTCACCCTCGGCACGAAGGTCTATCCCACAGATTCATGGTTCAATGTCCCCTCAACCATCGCATCGGCCATTGATCGAAAACTGCACGTCCAAAAAGACCATCCCATCTCCATAACCCGCTCCATCATCGAGTCCAAGTTCCCAGCGCCCACGTACCAACACTATAGCTCCTTCTTCCCCGTCGTCACTACACACCAGAACTTCGACTCACTGGGCTTTCCCCAAGACCACCCGGGGAGAAGCAAGACGGATACGTACTATGTGAATGCAGAGACCGTTCTACGGACTCACACCAGCGCGCATCAAGCGGATGTCTTTCGAGCGAATAAAAGCGCGGGGTATACCATAAGCGCAGATGTCTACCGCAGAGATGCCATCGACCGTACCCATTACCCCGTATTCCACCAGATGGAAGGTGCGCGGGTATGGGATCGAAAGAAGGTACCCGGTGGAGATATCGTCGCAGCTGTATGGGCGGATTTGGCAGACTTACCTCAACACAAGATGATTGTGGAAGATCCGAATCCGCCCATACACCCCGAGCGAAATCCCCTGCAGCATGGACATACATCCCAGGAAGCAGAAGCGATTGCCGCGCACCTGAAGCGATCACTGGAATTAGTCGTGGCAGAGATCTTCTCCAGGGCGAAAGCAGCTCATACCGCAACGAACCCAGAGTACCGCGACGAGCCGCTGAAGGTTCGATGGGTAGAGGCATACTTCCCATTCACCAGTCCCTCCTGGGAACTCGAGATCTTCTGGCAGGGAGACTGGCTAGAAGTCCTAGGATGCGGAGTCGTCAAGCAGGAGATTCTGGACGGTGCTGGCGTACCCTCCCAACTAGGCTGGGCCTTCGGCTTAGGATTGGAACGCATCGCCATGCTCCTCTTCTCCATCCCCGACATTCGCCTCTTCTGGTCCCAAGACTCCCGATTCCTCAGTCAATTCACAGGCGTCTCCTCCTCCATCCAAACCCTCAAGAGCTTCGTCCCCTTCTCCAAGTACCCAACGTGCTATAAAGACGTCGCCTTCTGGCTGCGATCCACTTCCTCGGCCGCAGGTGGGGGATCGTCAGCGAATACCCACGATTTCCACGAGAATGATGTGATGGAGATCGTGCGGGATATCGGTGGGGATGTCGTGGAGGATGTCAGGAAGACGGATGAGTTTACGCATCCGAAGACGGGGAGGAGGAGTTTGTGTTATAGGATTAATTATCGGAGTTTGGAGAGGACGTTGACGAATGAGGAGGTGAATGGGATGCAGGAGAGGGTGAGGGGAGAATTGGTTGCGAAGTTGGGGGTCGAGTTGAGATAGTGGGTAGGAGGACATGTAGGGATTTATGCTACGGATTGATGGAGATGTACATGATGAGAAGTGTCTCACAATACTCTCATGTACTGAACTCGGAAGTGCATAGACCAGATAAAATCAAGTTAACCAAAAAAAAACTCGCTAAAATATCCTAAATGCTATCAAAAAAAACTGCTAATCTAGCTATAACACGACCATAACTCAAAGACCCTGAGGCAGATAATACTCTCGGAATCGATCCGTCTCGTCCTCCCCCAAATTGTAGATGATATTCCAACAAGTAATCAACAAGTCCGGAAACTTGGTCGTCCAGAAGCTCAGGTATCCATCTGGAAGTGGCCCAACTTCTCGCTTCAATTTCTCCGACATATCCTCGTAGTGATTCTTCTTGTTTCGCATGGCCCGGAGAAGATCCAGTAATCGTGAACCAGTATATTTTCTTTGCTTGCCCATTGAATCAACAAAGTCTTTGCTGAGGTACTTGAGGAAATCACCACGGGTCACTTGAGAGGCATAAGACTCAAGCTCCTGTAAAGGTGGAGTTGGAGGGTCACGCTTTTCCTTCTCAAAATGATCGGAGACATCGCAAAGGAAATTCAACCGTTTTTTGGCTGACCAGAAGAAAGGGTGTGCCATAACTTGTCGAGCTGTGGGACGTTGCTTGGGTTCGGGCTGAAGCATAGAACCAATTAAATCCGTAGCCTCTAGCCCATAGTCTCCATAAACTGTCAGGCGACTGAGGTCGTACTTCGCCTTGCGAATGTTCACTTCTCGCATGTAACGGTCACCACAATCGAATGGGTGAGATCCTTTGGTGAGCACGTAGAAAAAAACCAATCCAAGAGAGAATATATCAATGGCGCGGGTAGCTCGTCGATTGGGCATCATATCCGAACTCACGAGGATGGATCCTGAGCCTCCATCGGTGCTTGCATCAACCATTGATGAACCTTCTTTTGCATCATCGTCTAGCAGAAGTTCAGGTGCACGCCAGCCAGAGGTTCCAGCTGCGTGAGCAGTAGTCGCTCGGAAAGACGATTGCTCCCCTTCAAGTTTCTTACAGAGACCAAAATCAGAAACAAGAAGGCGTGGTCGACCATTTTTGCCCATCGATACCAGAATATTCTGAGGTTTCAAATCGCGGTGCACAATACGGAGGTTATGTAAATGCTGAAGACCGTTGGTGATTTGATACAGGACATCTGGCAAGTCTTGTTCACCTCCTTGTGCAAGAGCTCGATGAAGGTTAGGCTTTTCAACCACATCAGCCAGTGAGGCTGGACATAATTCCAGGGCTATATAAAGAAATCCCGCGGCTTGTTGTTGAGCGAAATATCGAATGACTAGAATACATATTAGTTCTATGACATAAAGCAGAGAATTGAGAGATCATGCCATTTGGATGATCATCACTCTCTCGTAAGAGCTTGGTCTCTTGAGAGGCAATGTCGAAAAATTGTATCAACATTCTCTTTACTGCAACGTCACGGCCATCGAAATTACCTTCAAAGACCATGGTACCGTTACTTCCCGTCCCAATGAGTTTTTCAGTATTAACCTCCAGAGCGCCAATACGAATGATTGGACCAGAAACTTCAGATGGATCGTTGGGAACTGTGCGAACATCAGGCTCGAGCTTGGTCTGTTCGCCCAACTTTTGTGCATCACGAACTGCATCCTCAACAGTGGGCCTGGCCTTTGGGGGATTTCCGTCCTGAGATCCATCCTGTGGTGGAGAGCCATCTTGGGAAGCATTCTTTCCCTTTCTGTGCTTAACACCACCCCTGCGGCCCCTGTGGGCTTTTCCCTTTTTCTTTTCCGGAGATGGAGCTGGACTAGGCCCCTCAGTCGTGATCACGGGAATCGGTTGAGCAGGACTGGCGGCTTCATTGTCCGTAACAACGTCTCCATTGACTTTTGGCTCCTCCTGTGTTTTGTGGGGTACCTCAACGACTAAGTTGTTTACAATTGGCTCAGATACCTTGTTTTCTGGAGACTTGTGGGTCCGGATAATCTCTGAATCGTGTGAGACGATGGAGGGTGAGAAGTAGTTTGCAATTCGTTTGTCTCCACTCAAACGTCCAACCCAGGCTCGAACTTGTTGCTGGTAGTTGACCAACAAGCCAGTCAAAATGATAATCAACACCGGGTTCTTGATGAATTCAAGAAGAAAGTGTGCCGCCATCCAAGGTACTTGTCTGAAACGATAGGACAGGTTGGGCAGACTCATCAGAGCAGGAAATTTATCGTCAAGTGGCTCATCGATCTGAATCTCATGGGATGGAGGAGCAGCAATAGTCAACATAGGCTCATTTTTAGCGTGTTCAATCGAGTGAAGGCCAACGAGCGCCTCAGACAATTGACGTCCATTCATGATATCCCAGGAAGGTCGGTGTTGCTTCCAGCCTTGTTGCATACACTGAGCTAACCGTGTTCCTTGAACAGCCAGCGGATATGACCTGCCAGACATGGCATACCAGCTGCCATCCTCGGTATGGTTAAGAAAGATGCTGCTCGCACGATGCTGAGCGGCAGCATCATCATCATGACTCGGTGGCATTGGCTGGGGCAAAATAATCAACTCAGGGTTGTTCTTTTCCGAAGTCCAAGGCCTCGCAACATCGAAAACACGAACAACTGGTGACGCAAATTTATGTTTAAACAAACGACCTGACTCGTCTGCCCGGCCTTGGTCACTTCGATCGTGGTCAAACCCAATCACACCACCATCATGACCAGTGTATATGTATTTGTTGTCAGGTGTTTCATGATATTGACGCTGTAGGTCCTGGTCAAAAGTGTTTGGACTCCATTCAAAGAAGCTCAATGTAGCAATCTGATGACCATCCTTCCTAGCCTGAATGACAACGGTGTACTCAGTCCGTCCAATTGTCAAAGTTGGATTTGTACACTCCTCACTAGGGAAGCCTCGGTTGACGCAATTCCCGTCGCCGTTGAACTGTGATCCCTTGGGACCGAAGTATTTGATAACCTTTCCAGTATGTGCATCGACGGTGATCATGTCGGTTTTTTTCTCCCCGGTGTAGATAATAGGAGGGTCCTCGTTTCCATACGGCGATTCCTCCACAAGTTTCTTCATGGTGAGACCCGTGTTGATGAGGCCCGGATTTGGACCGCCGGGACGGTATATGTAGATACTGCCATCTCGACTCGGCTCCACGATCCAAAGGAACTCGTCAATTGGGATACTTTCATAGTCTTCTTCAACGGAAGAACGATTCCGTCTGTAGTATGTTGCTTCCACCATGGGTCTTTCATATGACAGTTCCCATCTCTCCTTGCCGGTCTTTCTATCCCTGGCATGTAATTTTCCATCGACGGTCGCCAGAAGCACAAAGTCTTCCACTTCCCAATCCTCAAGACTCCGCGCAGTATGCGGCGAGGTAAGCCCAGCACTACTTGTGCTGGGCCGTCTTGTAGGAGGTGCTGCAACGGCAGAATCTGCCGGAGCCAAAGTTGCGATGGCGCTCGCATCGTTCTTGACGGGTCGGTCGTGATGAATGCTCAGAGTACTCTTCCTTCGACCTGATGAGTGAGGGGTTTCGAGATGGCGTGCTGCTATTTTGGTGGCCTCGAGCGTGTGAGACTTCTCGTGCTCGAGGCTCTCGCGTGGAGAGTCTTGCCGTTGTCGCTGCTGCTGCTGAGCATCGACGAGCCACGGTAGTAGCAAAAAGGCTGCTGCAAATATAATGAGGTTGTTCACGACGCGACCATCTCCTGGGGGCCGCCGTCGCGGCATCTTGCGAGCTTCAACGTTGCTGGTGGACTTGAGGACGTCGCCTCGGCGAAGTCTGGTTGCAGGAAACGCACAAAGCGAATGGCGGTGTGTGTGTTGGAGAGGTGGTCGTCAGGCGAGGAGCTACGTGGTGTATCTATAGCGCTTTCTGATGAATTGAGATGGCGTTGGAGCGGATCGAGTGTGTAAAGTTTGGTGCTGGTTGCGTTGGCTCGGTTTTACCTTAAGTGTGGGTTCTGCTTTCTGCCTCTGGAGTCTGCACCGCTGTGTTTGAGAAGCCGACGCTAGGGCTCTTCTCCGCAAAATGGCAGGGTTCAGGCTATGGGAGCGATGAACTGTTAGCCTTCCACGACCAACAGAATTCAAGGCCGCACAAAGGTACGGTCCACGGGTACGAGTAGAGAGGATCGCGTGGTGTTGGTGTGGCGATGGGATTGAGAATAATGGGATTGAGGCAGAGGGAGAGGCAGATCCAACAAGGAAAGGGGAAAGGGGAAAGGGGAAAGGGATCGGATGAGATGGGATGGCGTATGTAGCGTAGTGTGTAAGGGAACGACCCTTGGGGAATTCATTCGACTCCGAGGTCCCTTCTGGTCAGCTTACGAGTACTACGAGTACCAGCAGCTTACTCTGTCTGTACCGCCGTACAAGGACCAGCACTCTGGCCCCTCTGCCTTACTTCCTAACTTTCTTACTGCCTTACCTCACCGCATCACTGCACTGCATGCAAGCAGGAATCCTACGGCACCAAAATTTTCTTATTCGCTACCCTGACCCTGACCAAGTTGTGGTAGTTGCTACTGTATGCAGTCCAGTGCAGTCCCTCGCTGCGATGCTCCAAAGTACCAGTCTCTATAGTACCAGTCTCTATAGTAGAGTTCCAACATCAGATGCCGTCAAGGGACATCGATGCGTGGAACATGGGACAACTTCATCTCAACCTCAACATCCTTTTGTTGAATCGGAGCTTTCCTACTTCCTATAGAAGCTCGTCAATAATTTAAAGCCTTCCAAAGCGTGCCTCAGGATGAATGTACGAGTACGCTCCGTACAGCAGTTACGCAGTGCTGGGTTTCAGACACCTGTAGAGTTGCCGAGTATAGACAAGGTAGACAAGGTCTGAGCCCTCTGTTCTTCGACCTTTCCACCTTACGAGGAACGTCTAAGACATTCGCAAGATTTTAGGTTGGAGCATAGAGAAAAACTGTTTACTGCCGAGCACGCTTATCTCTGGCGTTTGGACAGCATTCTCGTACGCCATGTAATCTTTGGATCCTTCAACATGCACCCTCACGGCGTGGGCAGTTTCAGCAGAGTGGAAGTTCTGTGGATGAGGGGAGAAATGCCACCTACTTTTTCGTTTTGGGCAACCCATTGTGGGTACATTCGTACTCAACATCAAAACAACCATACCTCAAATAAGACTCCATCTCAGAAGACAAGCAACTGGGCAATAGCTTAGTACAGGTCCGTATGACATGATGGAAAATCCAGAGTAAACACCGCAATTGCCGAGTTTTGGTAGAGAACTTGCACGCTCGACGAATCCTGGTCTTGAATTCATTTCCATTCATTATTGGCGCTGCAACATGATCTAATGGTATGGTACAAATTCCGCCTTGGATTTCGTTGTTCATTATACATTTACTTTTCCATAAACGCCCTAACCCTCTCTCCTCCTTGGGGCACTCCGGATAATGTTGTCTACTCTAAGAAGAAGCTTATCAGGGTTAGCTAGAGTGACAAAGGACCGAAGAACGAATCAACTTACTTCTGCTGCCTCGGAAGCAGACGACACAACAGCCTTCTTGAGCTTGTAACTCTCAATCACACCCAATTCTCGCATATCCGTGATACCTCCTCCGGGTGTAAGCAAATCCAATCCGTAGGTGGTCATACCATCATACATGGCAGTTCGAAGTTTGGCGACCAGCTCGCTAGAATCGTAGCCAGCATTGTCCGCCAGAATAGTTGGTAACTGTCGAAGAGCGATGGCAAAGGAGTTGACAGCGATTTGTTTTTTGCCATCAACCTTTAACGCAGCGCCCTCAACAGCCTTGGCCATGAGCATCTCAGCACATCCACCTCCCAACGTCGTTCTTGGCTCTCTGACGGTCTGAGAAAGAACAGCCAAGGCATCGTGCAGTGATCGATCAGCCTCGTCCAGAAGTTGCTCAGTAGCACCTCTTAAGACAATGGTACAAGCTTGACCAGCCGCCACACCAGAGAACTTGATCAAGGTATCTTCGCCAATAATAACCTCTTCAATAAGATCACACTGTCCGAGTTTGACCTGATCTGGGTGGTCAAAGGTTGATGTGATCTCACCGCCAGTAACCAACGCCAGTCTTTCTATACCATCGAAATCGGCATGTTCAATAGACATAATCCCAGCATCTGAGAATAACTGCTCAGGCCAGTTGTAAATAAGTTGTCTGTTGATAAAGCAGTTGATGCCATGAGCCTTGATCTTCTCCACCTTGGCCTTCATCTTGTCTTTCTCCGCCTTCTCTAATTCTGCCAGCTTCCCAGTAGAACCAACCTTGACTCGAGCTCCGAAGATTTTGATCTTATCCGTATCCATAGATGTGTTTGCTACCAGAATCTTGGCCTTTTCCAGGCGTTTTGGCTGGTTCACACCAATCTTTTTGTCCAGAATGAAACCCTCATCTAGATAGGAATCGTTGAGCTTTCCACCAGCCTTCTTGATAATTTGGATGTGACTGAGATCTGATGAACCCTTCATACGCAGGACTGCATCGACTGCAAGCTCTGCGAAATGCTTTCGATCCTGGGAAAGAACTTTGGAGCTCAGAGTTGTTCTGGCAATAGCTAAAAGATCCTTCCTAAACGCATCGGCATTGCTGCTGTGGTCCACTGCAGATTTCTCCAACGCTGCCAAAGCTGCCTGGCTTGCTATTCTGTAACCCTCGATAATTGTTTGGGGGTGGATCTTCTTGTCGACCAGCTTCTCGGCTTCCCGTAGCAACTCGGCCGCTAACACGGTGACTGATGTCGTTCCATCTCCCACCTCATCGTCCTGGACCTTGGAAATGTTTACCAGGACTTTGGCAGCTGCGTTGTCGAGAGCTATCGATTTGAGGATCGTCGCACCATCGTTTGTGACGAGAATTTCACCGGTTGAGGCAGACTGTAGAATCTTGTCCATTCCCTTGGGACCCAAGGTGGACTTGACTAATTTTCTGTTAGTGGCATATAAAAAAAGGTGCGAGCTGCAGCCATACCTAAATCGCCAACGGCAATAGCTCCCACAAACGCGGAAAGACGAGCATTCTCTCCCTTTTCCTCGGTCGTGCCATCGTCGAAGATCTGGGTTGGATTGAAGGAGGCCATTTTGGAGGTGAGAAAAATGAAGTTGTACCTCTGTAGGCAATCGCGAACTACCTCCTCGTAGAACTTTCCTACGCGACTCTGCGGGCAGTGGCAGCCACAGTCACCCTTGCTTACATAACTCAAGCGAAAACCCACCACAAAGTAATCGCAAATAAAATCTTATCGCCAACTTACGCCAGCAGCCAGCACCACAAAGAGAGCAAGTGGGGTAATTCACAACACCAAATCCAATCACGCACCACCCACGCATCTTTCCAATATTCGCACACGAGAACACGATACATAGGGCACACGCAAATCCCTTCGACGACTTTCGTCGCATCAAACCGCAATCATGGCGCCGAGTTTCGACCATCTACCAGATCCCGAGGAGGACTACGACGAGGATGAGCTCGACTTTTCCGATCTTCGCGAGCGATTCGAAGTGCAGCTGGAGCAAGGGCTAGATACATTCGTGGTTATCGACGGTCTACCAGTTGTCACCGAGGAGACCAGACCCAAACTGATTAAATTCTTACTGCGGAAATTGAACGCTGTGGGCAGAACGCGAGAAGACTCGATTTTCATGCCGATTGGAGAAGATGGAAAATCACACAGGTAATTTTTTTCCGAGCGTATCAGCAATATCTGGTACTGATGAAATTCAGTTTCGCCTTCATCGAGTACTCGGAGCCCGCTGAGGCGGTTGCTGCCTGCAAGGCCCTCGATATGGTTCAGCTCGACAAGAAGCATCAACTCAGAGTAAACAAGATGACCGATATTGACCGATTTGGACGAGAAGGGCGAATTGACGAGCACTACACACCCCCAAAGATCGAAGAGTTCACAGAAAAGGAACACTTGCGATCGTGGATTGCAGACCCAAGTGGCCGTGGTAGAGATCAGTTCGTCATGTACAAAGACGATCGAGTTCAGGTCCTTTGGAACAACGAGAAAGATGCGCCAGAGAGTATTGTGGATCGCCAGCACTGGACTGAGTCATTTGTGGCATGGACACCACAAGGAACATATTTGACCTCGATGCATCAGCAGGGTGTACAACTTTGGGGAGGACCTTCATGGACTCGTCAAAAGCGTTTTGCCCATCCCTTCGTGAACTTGGTTGATTTCTCACCTGGAGAGAAGTATCTCACCACCTGGTCCAACCGCCCCATCTCCATCCCCGAAGAAGGTCATCCAGCGTTGACTGTCGAGGATGATGGCAAGAATTATGTCATTTGGGATATCGAGACTGGAAAGCCTCTCCGTTCTTTCGCCAATATTGAGCTTCCCAGCAACAGCACAGATGAGGCAGGATTACCAGTCAAACGAAAAATCATCTGGCCAGCATTCAAGTGGTCTTCTGATGACAAGTACGTCGCTCGGTTGACACAAGGCACCTCTATTTCAGTTTACGAATTGCCAAAGATGAATCTTCTTGATAAAACAACAATCAAGATTGATGGTGTCATGGACTTTGATTGGGCACCAGCAACACCTCGTCGGGATGGCATCAAGACATATGAACAGCTTTTCTGCTATTGGACTCCTGAAATTGGCAGCAACCCTGCAAAGGTTGGATTAATGAGTATTCCTTCAAAGGAAATCGTAAGAACGTTGAATCTCTTCAGTGTCACAGATGCGAAATTGCACTGGCAGTCAGATGCTTCCTACCTGTGTGTCAAAGTGGACCGACACTCGAAATCGAAGAAATCGTTGGCTACCAGTCTTGAAATTTTCCGAGTTCGTGAGAAGGGTGTACCAGTTGAAGTTGTTGATTCAATCAAGGATACTGTCATCAACTTTGCTTGGGAGCCAAAAGGCAACAGATTTGTGATCATTACCACAGCTGAAGTTGTTGCCCCATCGGCTGTTCCACCAAAAACCTCCGTTGGCTTCTACTGCCCCGAGAAAGTCAAGGGAAATGGCGTTGGTAACTTCAAGCATATCAGAACATATGATAAAAAGAACAGCAATGCCATCTTCTGGTCGCCCAAGGGACGTTTTGTTATTGTGGCCACAGTCCATTCCCAGCAGAGTTACGATATGGAATTTTTCGATCTGGACTTCGAGGGTGTAGCCGAGAGGCCGGACAGCGAGAAGGATTTGACTGCCAACTTGCAGCTAATGAATGTCGCTGATCACTATGGTGTTACTGATATTGACTGGGATCCTACCGGAAGATTCGTTGCCACCAGTGCCAGTATCTGGAAGCATACCGTAAGTTTACAGCTTTGAGAATCGCGCGCACTGTACTAATTCATGATTTAGATGGAGAACGGTTACCATCTGTATGATTTCAAGGGTGAGCAGCTTCGGGAAGAGCCTGTGGAGAAGTTCAAGCAATGGCTCTGGCGCCCAAGACCACCACCACTTCTCACAAAGGAAGAACAGAAGACTATCCGCAAGAACCTCCGTGAATACAGCAAAACCTTTGACCAAGAAGATGCTGACCGGGGCGCCTCCGCCGATCTTGCTGTTGTTGAGCACCGAAGAAGATTACTCGATGAGTGGATGGCATGGAGAGCAAGCATCGAAGAGGAAGTCAAGGAAGACCGCGAGGCTCTTGGCTTACCTTTGGATCCAATTGAAGGCTTGATCAAGAAGACTGATTCTAGTGAAGACCAAGTCATTGAGGAGATTGTCGAGGAGATCGTCGAGGAAACCGAGGAGGTTATGCCGTGAGACTTGAAAATGTAGCAACGTTTTATGTTTCTCTCTCACTTCATACCACGATGTTTCCATTTTATGTCGATGCTTGGAGTTTTTGCACATATCTTTTTTTGCAAGATTTCCCATCGGATGGGATGCCTTGGAACCTAGAGAAGCCTTCCAGGTTGGTCTGGAGGGGTTCTAGATATGAATGCATGAAAACTCAAAGATTTAAAAAAACAAAACAAAAGCATAGCTGGCTGCCTTGTCAATCCCATCTAATTGAAAATTCTATAATAACTCTGCAAGTTTTCTGCTGGTGATGGATGTTTGATAACGAGGTAGCTTATAAGAAACATTATTATCTAATGTCAGGCTTAGCTTACTCTGGGCTATCACTGTTAAAAGCAGTCCAAGGAACTATAGCAATTTGACAGAAGAGCTTTGTATAGCATTTAAACAAAAGTATTGAAGTTATAAAGATATTATCCTAAAGACCTGACACAATTAAAACAATTATAAGAATGGTTTGGAATGATTGTTAATTTTTAGTTTATTGTGCGAGGGGAAATAGGATAATTGAGGTACTTGTGCTAGAGTTTTGGTATAATGACTTTTAGAACGTGTACAGTACAGAGCAATGCTAACCTCTCTTACCTCTGTTCTTATAGATATTGGTCTAGTATTCGCGCTTTACTCGTCCTCTAATTACTAAATCCTAGTATAAGTTATCCATCAAGCACCCTATCTGTTTGCTTCCCTCTCCCTACTGAGTTGTCCTTTGGTAACTAATATTTTTTTTGAGTCTTGGTATTTGTCAAAAGTCTCGTGGGCTTGAAAAGATGCCGACTCACTTTCTAATTAATGGGCCTGCTGAGAATACTTAAGTGTCCTAGTCGTTCTCAATTTAATTGGGATATTGTTTGTTCTCATACATGTACTAGTACCTATATAACCATTTTTTCCAAAATTCAAATCCCCAACGCCCGTCATTGTTCCTTAGCTTTATGGGAACCTCCAAAAATCATTATCTTTCTCATTCCATCTGGGCCAGGACTAGAATAGAATTTCTCTGTTTGTATCTGCATCGCCTTGCCTTCTCTTCTCTCAATAAGGAAATGGTCTTTATTGTTGCAATGTTTATTTTCGCTGAGGCAAGAAAAGCACATGTCAAATTCTCCTCCATCGCAGATGTCGCAGTGAAAGGTTTGCTTAGTCGTTTCAGCCTGACAGCTATTACATATTCAAGTTAGTAACTCCCGAGAATAAAGGACAATGAATGAATCAACTTACAAGCCGCAAAATGCACGAACATTCGGTTTCTGAGAGAAGATTGATAAGTCCTCTATGTTGGCTGCACACAACTGTCGGCTTTGTTTTCCTTGGAAATCGGAACACAGATCTGGGGGGAAGCTTTGAAGTATCTTCCAGGCTGCTGGTCGACGATTTGGGTCTGGTGTCCTGCACGCAGCAACAATGTCCTTCCAATACTGCGGTATATGGTTGGGTGGTTCTGGCAGCGAAACTGGGTCGCTGTGGTCTTTCTGACAGTTTTCGGAGTAACAACCGACCTTCTGGCACAGATACGATGAGGTTAAATATATCTCATCTTCTGCCAGAATCCAGAGTAGCATTCCAAGCTGGAAAATGTCGATCTGAGGCGTAACGTTGATCATGTCTTGCTTCACACTTGGATTGCGATATTCCGGCGGTAGAAACCCTCTCTTTCTGCCCTTTTTGTTGAATTTGCTTCTGAATTTCAATAAAATAGCCTTATTTAACTCATTGATGAGTATTGCATGATGGAACACTGCGTCATATGCAAGTGTTCCGACCACGAAGCCTTTCGAGTGAACCTGGTATACACTCTCAACAATGTTCCTGCCCCAGCTCTCCCTTTGATTCCAGGACAGTTTGTCTTCAAGTTTCAACTCATACATCTTGCCGCACAAACTTGTCCCAGTCGATGAGTCGATTAAATACCCGGTAAGTTCTCGTTGGCGAGAACTCACAACAATTCCATGGAACTTTGCTACGGTGAGATTTCCTGTAAGACAATGAGGAACTTGAATAGTATATAGCTGATCTGCCGACGGCTGTTCTGTGCCAAATCTGATCTCAGAAAGCATGAATGGATGCGCATAAGTTGCAAATTGTCTTTCTCCACGTCGGCCCTCTGCTCCTCCAATGAAGCGTACAAGCTCATTCTCACGATATGCAGGGCAGCCAATGTCATTCAATTTTCTGAAAATAGACTCAGAATTCATATTCTCTCCTATCTTCCGAGTTCGTATCTTGAGGTCCGGGAAACAATCTCGACCAAGTTTCATGTTTTCTCCTACTTGAATATTGCAGTGTTGGTCATCATGAAATTCGTTGTCTGCGGAAAGAAAATTTTCCACATTCTGACGGATATAATGTGACAATTGACCATTTGAAGCTTTCTCGATTGGTAGCTTCAGGCAATCCCAATATGGGGAATCTCTGCTGATGACCACTGACAGGAAGAGCCTATGCCATCGTCGCGGCGAGAGAGCATAGAAAGCACAGTACGAGTTGATCCGGAAGAATTCATTTGACTGCTTCTCACAACCATCGAATGACAGGAGCTTGTAAGATGGGACAAAGTTTTCCAACGTATATGATTCCAAGGCAAAGTTGGGGGAGTTCTCCAGCAGGCCAAAGGGTGTTGGTTGCCTGTGATATTGCCACGTTCGTTGTGATTGTGTTCCCAACTCTTGGAAGCGGATGAATTCGAATGAGCTTTCTGATTTGTCCTCCACTTTGCAGCTACCGGCCTCTAGTTCTTGTGCCTCATCCGCATTAGCCTCCAGGGACCTATAAGGTAGGTATGCAGGACATAGTTCTTCGGCGTCAGATTTCCCACAGGAGGCTGAAACGAGACCTTTAATGAGTTTGTTCTGATGTTGAATGGCATTTTTTGGCTGTTGATATAGATTCTTGAATCAAATTCACTTTCTTGTCAATCGCAAATACTGTCTTGTTGGTGATATGGACATCTTGAGACACTATCGATAGACTAGTATAGTTCTTGTTTGGAATAAAACCGCACATATTGTCAGCAAGATCTCATACTTATCTTGGTCTCAGTTGAACGTACGAGGCATTGACATTCAATGCCGCCAGTATATTCTCCCTGCTTTCCGTAATAGCGAGACGATAATTCTGTACTTTCGCTTTATATCTTTTCCATGCTCTCCGCCGCGCCCTCGAAGATCCCCCATTTTGGTTTTTGAGAAGTTTGGCTTGAATGAAATGATGAAGCTGTTCAGTGACCGATCGTGCTTTTGTCAGGCTTTCTGGATCATTGTGTTTTGTTTATAGTTGTGTGTCTCTTCAGTGTCTTGGATCAAACCTCTAAGGCTCTGTAGCTGTTCCTAGAATGACATCAACATGTATTCAGCATCCGTAAAGTTTGCGCTCAACTTACTTGTAATGTTTCCAGCTCCTGAGGTACATTGTAAAGAGTCCTCGCAAGCTTAATACAGTACCTTCTATACCGAGATAGCACAGTGTAATAATGCTCGCCGCTAGACCTACTGGCTCCATCTTCAATGATTGTTGACGACTTTTCGAAAGTACACTCTATTGACTTTCCAAGCTTCTTTTTAAGAAGACTTTCGGTTGATCGCCATCTTTGAAATATGATCCCAAATAGGCACCTTTCTAATTTAGGACTCGGTGAGATTTGAGCTGAAAGTGTTACGGAAAATGTTGTTGGACTAGATGAATTTCGTGCCCCTGTCGAGTCCAACCGTCTGCAGCGCCCCCAAATGCGGGATATTGGACGCTCATCCACAACTACGAATTTCCAATTAATAGGTTTACTGCTACGCTGTTGCGTCATGAAACTTTTGCAATAGTCCCGGCTATCAAATCCAGAGTCGCAACCTGAGGCCTGCTTAGTAGTACACCTGTAGAGATTAGAATACGTAAGCATGAAATCACCACATTTCACGGCACATAAAATAAGTTATGGATTTTAGAACCCTGGAAACAACTCTTTGCAGGAAGGGGGAATTTGGGGTGGCTATTATCTCAGAAGAAAACCTGACACACATTCATTGATCCTCGTTCTCCATCCACTTTCTGCTTTCCTGAAAATGCTGAACTCTTTTTCCAAGGCAACTTATACAGGGGAGTGCTGTACAGACACTCCACATATCTGAGGCATTCAATAAAGGGCAAATATGTGCGCTTTTTCTTGTTGATGAATTTCAATAGCGACGTAGGAGAGAGTACGAAACTTAGCGAGTGCGCGAAAGGGGCAAATACGAGATTAAACAATAGATTAAAATGTTGTGCAACAGAAGTAGCGTCATACGAAGGGTATGACGGGTATATAAATGTAACATAGACTAATCCAAGATCCTCAGAGCATTTCTACCAGCTCCCATTCTGTGGCGCGATAGCATGAGATTACACACTTACCCCGATAAGTTTCCATGTACTTGGGGTAAGCTACAAAAGAAATTTGATTTCGTATCTACTTTCTTCCATGATATGGAAAGTCCACTTGAAGCAAAACTGTTGATTCTCAAAGAAGAGAATATCCCTCATGGGTTTCATTTGACTCCTCGAAGCTATGAAAAAATAATGATGAAGAGATGTCTCTTCAAACTAATGGTAAATCCTTCAGTACCGTGTCGTACGACAAGCTTTCAACATGCATAGTTCCATCGAGGTAACATTCTACAAAGACGGAAAATCCATCCTTAACCTGACGTAAGAAATATGGAACCTTAGCACCCAGTAGAGTGCAGATGATATCTTCTCTGAGTGACCTTATTGGAAGAGGGGCTTATCTACCATTTTCTGTTGTGAAAATTCGCCGTTTTACTGCTCTTTTAGATAGAGAGGCATCCATTAGGGCAAAAAATGGTTCAAGCTTTCCTTCACTTTCCATGAACTCCAAGTATTGCGCAAAATATCGGGAGTATTTGGCGTGTTTTAGAAAAGCATCGACATAAAGTCCACATAATATTATTGTCCAAACATGTCCGTATCTCTCGTCACTTAGTTCCTCGCTCGCAGTTAAAGCTAGCTCTCGATAAAGTAGGAGAATTTAATATAAATCCTTACACTTTTCGGCTTTAGTGTTATTATTTTCGTACACAGATACTGCCTTATAAATCTAGGTTCATGATGCCGTAGCTAGCTGCCAATGAAGCCGGAAAAATGAAGAGTGTAATTGGAAGTATTGCTGGGGTAGCCAGTCGAAGAGCCAAGGAAGCGACATATTATGTGAGGATCAGAAAGGGTATTGTAGAGTTAGTGGACAAGGCGGAAAATAGTTATGAGCTGAAAGAAGAGGAGACTTACGCCAACGCAGGCTAGCGAGATCTCAATTTAGATTCATTACTAACAATATGAGACAGGGTTGAAAAAAAAAGGTTCCGGTTCATCAGCTTTTTAATATCTCGTAGCTGTGACCGACATTGGCAGCGTAAGAAATGAGTAGAGTAGAGCAGAGTAGAGTTAAACCCTACTCTACTCTACTCGCCAAATACTCGAGTACTGCTCGAGTAGTCAAAGTAAGTACTCATCACTACTTATTTAGTAGAATCCGCTACTCTACTCTACAGTACTCGAGTATTTGAGCAGTTCTTCCGTACGCTTCACATAGGGGAAGGCCATAGGTAAGATTCATATTTCTCGGTCCACACTTCTAAGAGAGGCAGGTATTACTCTGTATACGCTATCTAAAGTCGTTGTGCTAAAACTCTAGCATAAGTAACCTAATTGTCTCATTTCACCTAGCACAATGAGAATCGAAAAGTAACAATTGCTCTAAACTATTCGTATAATTGATTTAGTTGTGTGAGGTCTTTAGGATAATGAAAACATCATAACTCAGGGATGTACAGAGTAATGCCCGTCTTTCTTACACATGGGGAAAGTAGTGTTAAATGTAGTTTGAAAGACTTGATATAATAGTCAGTGCATCTTTCCTCTGCGCTTCGCAAGCGACAGCGCAGAGGAAAGACGTATATATACACTTCCATGGCCAACATAGACCCAGCTACGTGTACACCAATTGAAGTCATCAGACAAAAGGAGCCAGGAAAAAAGATCTGTCTTATTATGTTCTATGAATGTATCGAATCTGAGAACAATCTATTTGAAGACTATCACATTGCGAAACCACTATCCCACCAATGCTCACCGTGATGCCAACCCCAACCAAACACATCCCAGCACCACCACCCATCACCTTGTAGTCCAAATCCCAACCCTCTAAAAGGGCTGATTGGAACGGGTTCCCATAACCAAACTCCACCTCTGGCAAAATCATCAGCTAACCATGATCCTGTAGCCAACAACCAAACTACAACGAAGAGACAATTGCCCGTCCGCCGTATTGATGTTGGCAATTTTATGATAAATGGATTCAAGATCGCGCAAGCGGTGCTTTGGATCAAGATTCCGAGGGCCTGCAACATGAAGAAAATGGGGTTGTGCAAATGATGTGTTCTAGCCAATTGCGTGACAGAACCTGCAAAATGGATTATGCCCGAGATACCAAAGGCAAAGAAAAGCTGAAGAACTTTGGACACTATTGATCGCTTTTCAATATATCCATGGCCGATAAGGAATTTTGTTGGAGCAGCAAAGGAGAGGCGGAAAGTCTGATGCCAGTAACCCCCCCAAAGCCCGTTCAAACCTTTGTCTAGGACATTCGAGAAAGAGCCCCACACAGTAGGGTAGTACCAAGCTTCTCCTCGCTGGCCTATCACTTTGGGACCAAGAATGAAGCAAAGAAGGAGAGGACCAAGCATAAAGGCCATCTCTAGAGCATGGATAATGGTCACGCCTGACAATACGGCACGGCAACACCATAATCCTAAAGGAGACAGTTTTTGGAGAAAGGGTGGTAAAGCATAGGTAGTCGGTCCAAAAATGAAATAGGGATCTTTCATCATTATAGTTTTTAGAAAGTCAATGAGAAAGTAACCAGCCACAAATCGTGGATATAGGTAACGGAAAAGCTCTTGACGGGTATCGAAACGTTGGAGGCCCGTAAAGGAGATTCCACTTCTGGCTGATTTCATGTCAAGACCCTTCAGGTGCTTGCTGATGGATTCTGGTGGAGCTGGGAGTCCTGGAACTGCCCAGTTCCATCCTGGTCCACGAAAATTTATCAGAAGATCTGATGTCCAGAAGAACCGGTCTCGAAAACTTTCAGGATATGACTCCCAGAAATATTCTTCAACTTGAGAAATATTTCCATTTCCATTTCCATTAGCCTTTGCCATCAAATCTGTACCATCTCCTCCTTTCGATATGGCGACTTGTGTTCGGCCTTTGAGAGCTGAGAATTTCTCCGCTGCCACATGTCCATTCGTCTGCAGAGAGATATCTCTTGCGTGCCCGTTGATACATATTCCCTTGTCTGATGGGTCTAAATGCACCATTCTCCTCTGTACCCTTTTCGCGTCCCATTGTGGCTTCGATAAGAACAACCATGTGCAAGCCGTTGCCCAGCCATACGAAGATATCACACCGACAACCATGTTTGTTGCATGACTCCCACTACTCGTTTCCCACAAAGTTGTATAGTTCCACCACGTTATCAAACCAAGCACCGCCCATCGCGCGTTATACAGCCAAGGTCGGTTCTTGTGGGGGAAACAGAGGTAGGTGAGCAGAAAGGCATAGCCCATCAGATGGTAGTGCAGAACCATAGGTCGTAAGGTTCCTGCGTCTACGAGCTCGAGGAAATGTTCGCGGTATGAGGCAGCCACATCGCGGTAGAAGGGTGGCGGTCCTGTGGCTGTGAGATGAGGATAAAAGCCGAATTCCGGCATGATGACGGGCGATGCCTCTACGGAGAGAGGAATGGTTGGCTTCGAGGAGGGCTGTGGTATTTGTATTCGAGTTCCATGGTAGGACGGTACTGGTACTGGTACCAAGCTACACCCGGGTGGCGTACAGTGTGGGTATTGTCGTTGGCAGTCAGGGAAGGCATGATTTCGATGATCAGGATAACTTGCGATGCTGACGTCATGTGAAGTTGAAGTAGGTGAGAAAATCGAAGTGTTTTTTCTCTTCCTTATGTTTTGCGAGAGTACGAGATATTCAATTACAGTATTGGAATTGAGTATCAAATTATTTTGGAGCGACTGTAAGTAGGCTGATATCCCTGGTTGCACAATATGAGGGGGGATCGCTTGAAAAGGAGGTGCGCCCCACTTTTGTCCTGTGATCATCCCCCTTCGCTTGCCAAACGTAAGTAGTAGATGGCACCCAAGATTTTATAGTATTAATGCAAATCGTGTTATGACATGAATATTGTGAATCGCATCCATGATCGAAAGTAAGTGCTCAAGTCTTTCTAATAAAAACCTCAAAGTCTAAAATACGCCATGCATAGCATGTTCCCTAACCCATGCGATTTACTTTTGCATGGAATGATACCTAAATCAGAGAAAATTAGATATGAATATCCTATAAACCTTCTCATTCCTTTTCGATCTCGTCTGACATTCTGTTTAATTGTAACACGTAACTATTTAATGGGTGGAGGATTACAAACGAGCTTTTGAAATCTTAACAACAGAGCGAAAAGAAAGCTCGAATAGGGACTGTTTCAGTTCTTCTCAAACATATATTACAGTTTTGCAGCAGTGTTACCTCGGCTCCTGTAATCGTGAGCTAATCATGAGTTGCTATAGTAAGTTACCAAATAGTCATTTCTCTGGTATATTCCATCTCCTGGTTTCTTCGAGATTAGTCCACTAGTTCTTACCTAATATTACCTCTTTGAAAGAAAATCTTTCGATACATAGAGCGGTTGAATGATTTCCATAGGGAGGTGAAAATCTGGTTTTTGTAAATGAGGTAGATAAATCCCTTCCAGAGCAGGGAGAGCGACAAATAATCGTGCACCTAATGTGGATATAAGTAGAGGCGATAATTGGGTCCAATCGAGGCTTGAATGTTTAGATAGCTAGTCTGGTTGGCTAATAAATAGCATCGTTCTACAGGGCAAATTTTACTCTACTTTGGGTGCACGTTCTTTTGTCACTCTCTGCTCTGGAAGGAATGGTTAGCTAAAATACTTTGTTTCACTGAAAAGATATTATAAAAGTAGACTCTTTTACTTAGCGTTTGGCAACTGGTATTCAAATCCATATTAGACCCACCCAAAAAAATCTTTTAGTATGATTCTTAAATCGTATTCTAAATACTGAAAGCTACATTGACTCTATCTTAGGTAATCGTGTATTCTCTTCGCTATCTACCCTAGGAGAAATAGTACAGTACATATAATAGTTGAAGACTAGTTATTACGACATAAGCACTCTCGTCTCTACTTTCTGGCACTAGCATATGCCATGGAAGGCGGAGTACTATTACGGACCCTTCTATACCGACAGATAGCTCTAATATCAGAGCCCTGCTCGCCATTAGGTAGCTTCTCTCTCTATCCCTTATCCCATCCTTGCATTATGCCCTCGTCTTCTAACACTAGTGATATAGTTGTAATAGTAGAGTGTATTTCGTAGTATTTTTATTATACACTCATAGAGATATAGGCATAGTAGTTTAGTACGTATAGCTAACTAAGAGACGCTAAGATACTTACTAATGTACTATGAGTTATATAAGCAAATTACATTATTTAATTATCTAGCAAAATTTATATATTTCTTATTATTAATATAAGTCGAAATGTTAAACAATATTTGAGTAAATATTCTTCATTAATACTATTTAAGATATATAAAGAAATGTTACTACTGTAACCGTGTGGAGTGAACCACTGCTTGCTGTGATGAATACGGAGTCAAACGGAAACTGCTGTATTGAGCGAACAACAAAGTGAGGAAGGAAGAGAGTTCCAGAGGAACGAGAGCTTAAATACAGGATGCCAGCAGCGCGCACGTGACACATACTACATGCTGCGCTACACGTGATCAACCCCTAGTTCCTCCAACTCCGTAACAAATATTACTACTAATTTAGTATAAATAAATATAAAGCAATATAAATCAATAGAAGCAAATACATTATTTTAAGTACAATTAGACAAAGGTTCTACTCTAAATTAGATATATATGTTCTTGTTACTCTATAGTGTTAGAAAATTCAAAGGTAAGTAACCATGCGCGCAAAACACATAGTGCCAAGACCTCGCCAAACCTCTCTTTCGCTTAGCTTCACTTCCCCTGAATAACGTAGATACTCACTGTCTTGCTTGCTAGTGAATTAAACGTAAGCCCTACGATCTAGAAAGTAATAGAACGTGAATTGAACATTAATATAAGGCATTAATAACCTCTGAAGTACTCTTGTCTTCTAAACAGATGAACGAAAACAATTATCGCGTGCAAGTAATTGACTTCCTATTATTGGTTCGCAGAGAAGTGTAGGCATACAATAGCTAGATAGTATACAAAGCAAAACGACGCATGTTACCGATATAGTTTTCTCCCAGGTCCGGCGATCTAGGTAGATCCGATCTCACTCTCTCCACCACCAAACAATACAATGGATCCCCAAGATCCACAACAACATTGCGTGACCTTCGCGGCGTATCATGGTAATTTGCAAATCCCAATCCAAAGTCCACAGCATCAATTTCCATTTTCTGGGCCTCCAAATTCCCAAGTTGCCGTACTTCCAAGCTGGGGACCATCCTACTGGCCTGGTGTTTTGGGAGGTGGCGCATCCCACAGGAGTGAACTGAACCAGATCCCATTCACATCTGCTAACAGCTTTTATTATTTCTCAGAACCTGAATCAACCGACGACTATCCTCTCTTCCCGCCATCTGGCTTCTCAAACGACGGCGACCCATCCTCGGTCTCTTCCGCGCCCCCTAGTCCATCATATCAGACGATGGCTCATAATAATCCGAGTGCAAGTTCGAATATCGATCACCCTGCATACAGTCGCGTCCCTGTCTCAATTTTGCCCGCTCCACCAGTCCAACAGAGGTTCGGCGGAGCTATGAATCCCACCTCATTGGACGCTTTTTTGGCGACCCACGGGATGGTAAATAATAGCGTTGCGCCTGGCTTCAGACAGGTCGCTCACCCTCACTCTTCCACCATGGCGGCCGCAAATAACTTTTTTGCTCCCTCTGCTTCTCAAAATGAGCTCAACTACACCATCGCAGGAGACATACCCGACAATTGGCAAGACATGTCACGCTTGGTAGGTGGATTGCCTATTGATGGAGCGCAAGGTTTTGAAACACCGACAATGCATCCCTTCACCACCCATCAATGGAAAGCTAAATCATCGATCTTTGACAAATTGTCCAAAGACGCGCTTGGTCTCATCCTCGATTATGTAGGCGCAACTTGGAACGGCGAAATGCCAAATCTTATTATCGCACTTCGACCATCGATCATCGCTTACGACAACATCCTTGAACACTTCATCGATACAAATAAGTTTGTTTTGTGCCCTGGCAATAATTGGAGCCTCGGCGGTATGCACCCTCAGGTTATTGGTCGTATTAAGCATTTGGAGTTGTCGGTTTGGTGAGACAGTCTAACACAATACACTACGACTTCAAGAATGAAGGCTGACCTTACTCTTATAGCGCTTGCAACTTGACTGATGGTGATAACGAATGGGTCATACCAGAGCAGACATGGGGTCCTACCGAAAAAGCCCTCAAGTCTGTAGAAACCGTCACGATCTACTCCTCGAACGCCATCAAACACTTGCCAAAGCTCACAAAATACCCGGCATTCAAAATCGCCCACAAGTGCAGCAGCAGAGAAGACCAATACTTGATAGATTTCGTTAAACGCTACCCAATTTTCCTTCGACCTTTTGACAACCTTAGGGGTACGACCGTCCATGTTTCCCTGACTCCACTCATCCAAAGAAACCAGTTGGCTCAATCAGATAATTTGTGTCGACGTACTAAAGCACCAGCCGATCTTCACCTTCGCAATCACACAACCACTGTAGAATACGAAGTTGACGGACGTACGGGTCTTGTTGGACAGAAGTGGGTTTGGAAGGTTGCAGATGACAAGCCTGGTCTCAACTGGCATAGGATCTGGAGAAGTCTTGTTCCTCCCCATTTGCAAGATATTTCGAACCTGATTGATTGGAGTGGTGGTTCTGACGGGGCTGGTCAAGCTGCTGAGCAAGGTCAGAATACTGCCATGACGCTATAGCTTTCATATATCATCTTTTGAGAAATTGGGCTAGCTGGTCAGGGACGGATGATTTGTATGTAAATAGATAGGTGCCCTGCGTTGTTTGTATTCGCAACGACTCTGCGGATGAAGGGTTTTCAGTGGGGCCATAAGTCAAGTACATGCCATAAAGACTTTCTTACTTCACAAAGTCACCGAGTCCAATAACACGGATGGCATGCTCGAATTCTCAAAAGTCACTTAAATTTACAAAGCCCTATTGTAAGTGTAGTTTGATGCCTACCAGATAATACAGAGCTACCTTCCAACCAATTACCTTCCCATCCAACCCCCGTCTACCACCATAACATGGCCCGAAACATATGAACTAGCTTTACTGGCTAAAAACACAACACTTCCTTTGAAATCTTCGGGAACTCCCCATCTACCCGCTGGTATTCTCTCACTAATACTTCTTAGCCTCTCCTTGTCAGCCAGCAACGCAGTATTCATCTCCGTAGCAATGTATCCCGGTGCAATAGCATTAACAGTAATGCCCTTTGAGCTCCACTCATTCGCCAATGACTTCGTCAGTTGAGCAACTGCTCCCTTGGAAGCAGCATATGCCGGCACCGTGAGTCCGCCTTGGAATGATAGCAGACTGGCGAAGTTTATAATGCTCCCCCTTCTATTTGTGATAGATGATGGCTCAAGAGTCAACATATGTGCTCCTACATCCCTGCACAGTGTAAAGACGGTTGAAAGATTAACTTGAATGACCTATGCCTTTCCATTAGCATATATAACACGCAGGTTTACCATACTGGTGTTAGCAGAGGAAATAATACCTCATTCCAGTCACTATCCGGAAATTGGTGGCTAGGATGTCTCCTCTGAATCCCCGCGCAATTGACCAAAATATTTATCTTATGACCATCCTTCAATATCTGTGGAGTGAGGGCTGCGACTTCAGATTGGGAGGCTAGGTCTGCGGTGTAGATTATTGCTTTTCTTCCCGTAGCTTCGATGAGTTTCAGTGTCGTATCTTGAGAGCGATCGCGCTGGAAATTCCGACGTTAGAAAACATACTTCTGGATATGGGAAGAATGGACGTACTTGTATCAGAATTATATCTGCCCCGCTCTCCGCTAGTGCTACTGCAGCAGCTTGTCCTATTCCTCGTGTTCCGCCGGTGACGAGGGCGGTTTGACCGGAAAGAGAGAAGAAAGAGGGTGTTTGAAAAGAGGGCGCTTGGTTTGACATAATCGATATAAATTTGTGTTGGTTGATTGAAATTGGGCTTGGGAGTATGGATAGGTATAAAATATATAAATTCTGTGTCTGTATACATCCCACTTCCGTCAGGGGCCGAAGTCCGGGATTTCTGCGGGGTTTGGCGGGGTAGTTGAGCAAAGGCCGTTTTTTACCGACAACACCTGATCGACAACACCTGATCGACAACACCTGATCGACAACACCTGATCATACCTATTTATATTATCAAGGTAGCATAGGTACATTTTCTAGGAGATTACCTAGGTATGCTACATATTTTGGGACTTCTCTCAAGCAAACCTTCTCGGAATTGCGAACCTGAGGGTTTTGGCCAGTGTCCAAGTTTACGGTACGGCCTCATTCATAATCCTACTTAGAATTGATCCAGATATACGTTACAATATTCGAAAAGGATCCAACTGAGCTGGGCTTTGCTTGAATATCACGAAAGTTGTAGTGTTGCAATTGGCCTTTGGAATGCAGCATTCCGTAAGAGAAAATAATTGCTCGGCTGGTGATTCAATTTGCGAGTGGTCTTGAAGACTAAGCGAAGAAGGGAGCATGCACCATTATGGCAATATGATTGCCATAACTCGTGCATATAAAGCTAAACCCATTAATTTGTGAAGAAGGTTTGAATCTTGGTACGTTTCGTTGTATGGGGTCACGCAGAGGAATCTTTATTCAAGTAATACAAGCATTCTTGGTTAGCATATATCTATAAGTGGGTATGTGACCAATCTAGCCCACTCCAGAGTGTGCATATGCAACACTGAAACCATCTCAAAATAGAAATTTTGAACAGTAAAACATATCACTTTCCAGTTTCATTGGTCATCCCAATTGCTTTTCCGGTACGCTCTACCCAGCCGCTGGGAGAGCTACTGTTGCAACAAAAGGAAATGAGAAAGTAGAAGGGAGAGTTAGGTAGGCTTATAGTAAACAATTTTTAAGTTATCACGTGCTCCTAACATTATTCAGGAAAGGTTTATAAGGGGCCTGGCTAACTAAGCGAGAACATGCAACATACAATCCTTTGGTGAACAACATAAGCGGCCTTCTTTTGTCCATGCGTTTTACCCTGCTTCTCAGGAGCCTTGTTCCCCTCCTATCTCTTACTCGTCGCTACTCGCTTCCCCCCCCCCTTCTATATAAGATACTGGGCCGTGAACTCTATAAAATAGGGAGCCTGCGGGATCGTAAGAATGCGAGAATATTAAGAGTGCAGTCAATTCGGGTAGTGGGTGTGCACGTAAATAATTAAGGTCTGATTTCACGTAAAACTTGAGTGAGGGTAGGGGTAGCGGTAGCGGTATTGTAGTAGTAGATGTATATCTTTTTCAATTCACGATATGGGAATTTTACGATTTGCGGTGTGTGGCTTAGTCGTAATTAGCTTTCTGGTACATTCAGAATAACGTGCTTGCCCGCTAAAGATACACATTTGTACCATACAGATATGATGTGCTGGCAGAATTGATTCGCACGCAAATCTGCTTCCCGCTTCCCACAATTTGATGATTATGATTCCTGGTTTCTCCCAAGCGCCCAGGTTTATTCACGGCGGAAAAGGCAGCAATTATAAGTCAAACGAACCCTTACATAAGTTTGCATTAAAGCCGCGTAAAATATTCTTGCATAATCGTAGGGCTTCCAAGTAGATGAGAAGATATCCTTTGTAAAATGAATTGAACGATTTCCTTCTATTAGGAAGCTCCCTTTTTCTTTTCTAAATTTCATGTTGAAGGAAGATCGTTCATTTGGTGAATGCGACTATACGCTGACGTGTATTATATGTACTTTCCAGTGACTGGGTCAATAATTACAGCCACTTAGCCCTGATTTCCTTCCTTCGGCCGTGGTAACGGAGTCGAAGGGTACGTATTTGATGGAAAAACTTTTGCGTGGGTGATTCAGTCGCACATGAGCTATTGCTGCAAGAATTCGGCTACCATATCAATCCTTAAAACATTTTCGAGACAGGCGTGGGCCACACCAAACGCGCGTGCCCTGTACTTGCATATTGTAAAGGCTTATACCTGCAATCCTTTCGCCTAATATATTGAACCGACCCGAGCTTATATGAACATGAATTAAACATATCTCACCGACCCTTTTCTTACTTTGTGCAACAAATCCCGAGCTGAATTCGATACAGGTCAGGGCGCAATGGATTACAAGCTGAGAGAAGTCATTGAGACTGGAGTTATATGCATACTATTCCCCATTTTTGCAGTTTGTCTTCGATTCTACGCTCGATACCGCCTCAAGTCGTTTTGGTGGGATGATTGGCTCATTATTCCAGCGGTGGTAAGAAATCCACTTCATCCTCCCCACGTCACGAACCAAAGCTAAATCACAGCCTCTACCAGTTATGTAATACTGGCTCAGTAATCGCTCAATTTTACAGTAGGAACTACATCATCGCTGCGTCACCACAAAACCCTGATCTTGATACTTAGGCGCCGCAAGGGGAAAACTTGGGCACAAGTATACATCAACTATCTTACCACCTGATACGCCAGGAGGATGGCCAAGAAACGATCCTATCACACTCAACTATGAACAAGTGAGTTGTTCCGCTCCTCCTCCGTATATTTTGCTTACATTTTGCAGGCAAAATACGCCATCACCATTCTTGCCACTCTCACCTTGAGCATCTCGAAAATATCAGTACTGCTGATGTATCGAAGAATATTTGCACGGAGAAAGTGGTTTTCACACGTTACAACAGTGGTTTTCACACGTTACAACAGTGGTTTTAGCAATTCTCTGTTTATGGGCGGTTGCTTTCACTTTCGGATTCATCTTCCAGTGCATTCCACTCAATTCCGCATGGATAGTACCAGAAGCTTACCTAGGGCCTCAATGTATAAACTTGCTACAGTTCTATATCGCGCTTCCTTCGTCGGTCATCGCAACAGACTTCCTAGTGCTAAGTCTGCCGATTCCGGTTGTCTGGGGATTACAGTTACCGGTAAAGCAGCGCCTCGCTGTTGTTGGGATGTTTCTGCTTGGGACTGTGTAAGTCAAAAGCTGGGAATCATGACTAGTGAAAAGTTTTGTAAACTAACGTAGAGACAGTGTCTGTGCTGCCGGTGTAACACGATTTATTGTTTTTCAGGCAAGTATGAAGACATGGGCGAACAACCACCAAACATGTGAGTCTATTAAGATCAAGCTTTCTCGAATGCGATAAAGGCTAACCGAATGCCAGACGATTGTGCCAATGCAATCATGTGGACCAATGTAGAAGCATTCCTGGCTATTGTCAGCGCATGCCTTCCCACGTTTCGCCCATTATTCAAATCTCTCAAGGAAACAACTATTGATTCCTATAACAGAGCTGGTGAAACTAATAGACCTTCATCTAGTCATTCTTTGCACAAGTTGACGAGATCAAACGACGATTCCTAGGTAGCGATGTACGGGACTAGAGATGCGGAATGAAGATGTAGAAACAAGAATGGGAGTCAATGGTTGAATGCTGTATTTATAAGCATGTTCCTTTCTTGTTCATCCTCCTTCCTAGTCTTTCGGAGCAGGGTGCTTCTGGCTACGGTCGGAAGAAAATACGATCAATAGAATCTACCAAGGCCTCACGCCACCACTATACACGACCCGGCCTGCATCGCTGTCTCTTTCTCCTCTCAAGACTTCCAAAACTAGCTTCGCTCCAATTTCCGGCTCCTCGGCACCCATTTTGCGCATCGCGTCAGGCGCACCATTCAACTCCGTGGCGAGAAACCCGGGACATATTCCGAAAACCTTTATATTATTTTCAGCCAGCTGCTGAGAATAACAAGCCAGAAGCATGTTAAGTGCTGCTTTGCTAGTACGATATGCGACCACTCATAGTTGAGAAAAGGGATCGGAAGGGTCGCTCCGCGCGTTTATTGACCCGAGAACGGAAGTAAGGAATACTATACGGGCAGACGTCGACTTTTTGAGAAGAGGCAGGAAAGCTTCTGTAACTCTTGAGGATCCAAGAAGATTTGTTGAAATGCATTCGTTCAGATTATCCGTCAGGGATGAGGCGTTGCTTGAAATACCGGCGTTGTTGATAAGTACATCAAGCTTTCCATAGTTTTCTGTGATATATTTGGCTGCAAGTTCAATGGATTCGTTGTTTGTGACATCCAACTGGATTTCGGAAGTATTCGATGGTAGACTTTGCTGAATGCCTTCGGTCTCTGGCTTTAAGTGTCTGCAACCGCGAAAGATGTGGTATGTAGGGAACGACTCTGATATTGCCTTGGAGGTTGCGAGGCCAAGGCCACGGCTGGCTCCTTGTAGGAATTAGTTCCAATTCAGACATGAAAGGCATTCGAGGGAATTTGCTTGCCAGTAATCAAGATGACAGCTTTAGGTTGCGCCATAACTTTCCTCCGAACAACGAGAATCCGCTGAAATGCCACTTAATTTTATTAAGACCGCTGAGTGAACAGGACATACTTAACATCTCTGTCATATTCATATATGAACAACCAACGAGACGCCACCAATGCGAATCGCGGGAATCCTCCAACTTCCACTCAATGTTTGTGATACGGTGTGCGAACCGCTCATGTGCAAACACAGGGTTCATTGCGCTATAGGAACCAATGTGGTTGTGAACAACGAGTATGAATGCAAGGGTTCTAGGATCAAGGCTGCAAGCGTTGAATATGATTCGACAGAAATATTCTCAACCACAGGGATTTTTGATGTGCGAATCGCGGAAGATCCTACTTCGTACTGGTTCTGCATCATCTGCATGTCTCATGCATGAGCCCGCATGTAACGGGAAATCCGTGAACAGTCTAAATTAGCCGGCGAAAAGGAACCCCAGCTTGACAACATTCAAACTTACTCTATCTAAATTCCTTATATTTCTAGATTGAAAAGGAAAAGTAATTTATGTTCGGTACTTCTATTAAGCGCGGCAACTTGTGAATTTTACCGATAAAGATATTCTCTATTGCTTAGATCTATTAATGAGTAGGGGGTTATTAGGACGAAATGATGGGAGGAATGGGAAATTTATTAACTCTAATAATCAGCGAGGTGGATTAGAGCTAAGGTCTAAGGATCTGGAAGAGAAGCGACTCATATGTATTAAAAGGGCTGAGGGATGTGGGTGAAAAATAAGGAGGTATGACTGAAAATAGGAAGAACATGAGAAGAACAGCGATTCCTTGAACTGGAGAATACGAAATGAAGATCTATTAAAGCATCGGCATGAGTGGTGAAAGCTAAACGAAGTTACCCTGACTTAGTATCAGATAAAATAAGTGGCAAGATTATTCTGTACACTCTGTATCAGCTAACCTAAACCAACACATATTCCCATACATATACTATAGTTCTTTTAAAGCCTACCTTGAAGTCAGGTAGGTCATTGCCTGGGGTCAAAGTGGCTGTTTCATACCTTGATACCAGCAAATAAATAACCACATAATTCTCTGACGGGTGTGCATAAAGGAGTATGTGAAGAATAGGCAAGAATACTGCCTTGGACAGTGACGCCTATTATCTATACATAATCAGGGGGCTCACGACAATAATTGCATCGAAAACATATTTCCATGATTATATAAGAGACAAACCCATTACTATATACAGATCTCTAGAAACTCTTATGCCAGTATTTTTCATACAATCAGCTTAGCTGTCACAAATCAATTAATAAATGAAGACATATTGATATATGTTATCCTAAATCGCTCGTATTACTGTTTTAGTTATATAAGGCTTCTAGAAGAACGTGGTTTTAGTATAGGTAGTACGGGACCACTCCTCTAACATGGTCACGTGAATGTCATTTCAGTAGATTCAGTCTGACTAGTCACTTAGATACATGCGTCTAAGAAACAAAGAACAAATAAGCTAAATACTTGGATATCAGAAAATATTTATGTCCGATTCACCGTTGTACCAAAAAAAAAAACTCCGGAAGATACATGCGTTTTCAGAAGCCCTCGAAACATGACCAAACTTGTGGCTGACTTTGGTCCATATTGTTAGAAGGGTAAATGAGAATCCGAACCCCAAGGCAGATATCGTCTACGACCACTTCACTCTAGAGCACTAGCCACAAGACCCTTTCATTGAGTAATCATATTGTTAAATCATTATTGGCGCTCAGGCGTGATACGTTGATAACGAAATTTTGAGGCTCCATGAAGTCTCCAGGGTCATTGGTAGATGGAAAATCCCCACCCTTAAGGCAAGGTTACTTACTGTACATACTCCCAGAGTAAGCACGCGAGCAAGCATGAGTCACCCGTTAAATTCTAGCCTTCTTTCAAAACAAGCCTCACACTGTTCATGACAACCTTTTTGCGATAGGAACAATGGCTAATCCCGCGAACGTTATCGGTTCAAGTCCTTGGAGTCCAAACAATATACTTTGTCCCAAATGCAGACGCATATTACGGCTCATCAATGACTCCTCGGTCTCTCATGTTTTTGATCCCTGGGGAGGCATCTTCATTCTCGGTACACAGCAAAAGTATTGTCTCACTAGGAAGATCCAGGACTAATGACTGTCATCTATGTGTCCAAATCTGGGAAGCGAAGAAAACAGATTTCCAGCTGCTGTTGCTAAATGAACAAGCCGGTGGGACTGCTGTCTCACTTCTTTACCGGTGGGAATTCATGGACAGAAAGTATACGAAAACTTTAGAACAATGGGACCATGAGCCTAAAAGACTGCGATTCATTATAAGTGACGACTTGAAGAATTTTGGAGAATGGTTTAAAGACGATCTAGAACGAGAATCGAATCGCAAGAAGGAACAAATGATATTCTGGATGACCGCCGTCGCCGATCCGCCAGTGAAAAGAACTCCCAGTTGTAATCTCAATCTTATTCACAATATAAACACTGGATCCGGGGAAACTCATCAACTGGCAAGGATGTGGGTTGAAAATTGTTTTGTGAATCATTCTTGTGGAGATTTATACAAAGCCAGAGGTCGTTGGAATCCCACTCGAGTCTTGGATCTGGAAGCCTCCGATAGCCACAATAGCATTAAGTTGTGGGAACCTGGAACCGGGCACAAGAATATCACATACGTCACGCTGAGCCATTGTTGGGGTGCGCAGACGTTTCTCTCGTTGACGGCGTCTACATACGAACAATTTAAGAAGCATGTTCCCTCAGAGGCACTTACTGATACATTCAAGGATGCGGTGTCCACAACTCGCAAACTTGGAATCCGACACTTATGGATCGACTCTTTATGTATTCAACAAGGGAATGAAGTTGATTGGCTAATTGAGGCCAACCGGATGGGAGACGTCTACAAATACGGCTACTGCAACATCTCGGCTGCTTTCAACGAGAAGTCAAAAGCGAGTCTCTATGTCGAACGTAACCCTTTGACAGTCAAACACCTGGTACTAGCAATTGACAACGGAGAGAGACCCCAAGAACCCACGGCACTGTATCTGTTCCATCGTCAATTCAACGAATGGAGCGACATCGAAGCAACTGTCAACACTCGAGCGTGGGTTTCCCCAGGAGCGCGCCATATCGCCACGTACCCTTTATTTTGGCTCAAACCAAGTCTTCTTTGAGTGTTCTTGGGGAATGGCATCCGAGGTGTGGCCCATGGGTATCGCTGTAGATTGGATGAATATGAGCTTCGAGAAGACCTGGTCATTGAAGACGAACTTCCAAGAACTGCTGCCAAACAGCTCGGCAGAAGAAATCAAGAATAAACAGCACGACGGATACCAAGAATTGAGCAATTGGGAAGGCCTCATGGAGTATTATTCAAACTGTGGTATTACCAAAGATTCAGATCGCCTCATAGCTATCAGTGGTTTAGCAGAGATCGTCCGGCGCAAAACAGGCCTTGAATATTTTGCAGCCCTTTTCAACTTCCAGATCGAGGAACAGCTGTTGTGGACGGTGGTAGACCGGAACAAATGTGAAAGAGCTCATGGTAATACCGCTACTTGGGCCCCGAGTTGGTCGTGGGCTTCGGTGAAAGGCAAAGAAGATAATCAAGGCAAAGTAAGATTGCACAATTACCGGGGTTTTTGGTCTAAAGACTCAGCCGTGACCACACGTGTCACAATTGTCAGTATTAATGTGGCTACAGATGAGGAACACCCCTGTGGGAAACTTGACATGAAGGGTGATAACACTCTCGAGATGCGTGAAAAACTCACAAAATATTACCCAGAGCTGGGAGTAGCGGCTTCGAACGATCGAAGACAGTTTTGGAATGTAGGAGGCGTATATTTTGATACGATAGATGTGGTGCCAGAGGAAGCTTATTGCTTTTTGTTATTGAGTAAGACGGAGTCTCAACGGGCACCGAATATAATAAACGAGTGTTGGGCCGGGAGTCTTTGGGGGGATTGATGTTATGTCCAACGAAGAAGAGGGGGGAGTTCACCCGCTGTGGCATATTTCGGGTGCCATGTGGGGAGAGTTCGAAGAAGTTACAGAATAAATTTAGCGAGTCTGAGGGGTTGGCAGGGAAGAGCGAGCTAGACTTGCCGTTTGAGAAACGGTGGGGTCAGGTGGAGTTTGTTGTGAAAGTTGTTTAAGCAATTGATCGCGAGGATTGGTTAGTTTGAGTTAAGAAGGAAGTGTTGTGCTGGATCCACCATATCACCTGATGTGGAATCCACTTATTCATTATTGTATTATTATTTGTACAGCGTCCGTATTGAGATACGGCTCCACCTCTCATTTACCCCTTTCTTTCTCATCTTGCCCTTTTTCCTTCCCTTATAAATACTCTGTATAATAGCTTCTCAAACAATCAATCAATTCTCCATGACCTTCAGTACACCACACTCTTCAGCCCAACAGGAAGATATTCCTGAGATGCGGATGATATTATTGCAGTGTACAGAGGGACAATATGTTCTATTCTCTGTCAGGTTCAGGTGGCTAGCTACCGAATTGTCCAGAGCTGCTTGTGGATACTAAAAACCTATGCCTTTAATTTCTACGTATGCCCAAGTGCTGGTGAGGTAATTTATTAAACGAAAATCAGCCTTTGTTTACTCACTGCTTAGACAGCTAGAACATTCAGGATACACTCATATAGATATCTCACCCGAGGCTTAAAGATTATGAATAACGATGAATTCTGCTAGCTCTATAGTTCCCTTCCCCCTGTATGCCTCTGACGTCACAAGACCTTGTATTGGAAAGTCAGATTTAATGCTACACAGCGTAGTGACTTATGATACCGTCTTTCATAATAAATATCAACAACGGCAGTTCAATAGTGTGACTAGCTTGACATATCCGCAGTGCGACTTCGTGATTAAGAGGCTACGTCTAAAGAATAAATTGTCTTACTCGCAGGTTTTGAGGTAGTCTTGGTCCAACGATTGCATTCCAACATAGATACGGAGGCTTTGAATCTCTGTAGCAGCACAAAACCCTAGATATATATGCACCTTTTGTTCATTAATACAAAATGCTAGTAAATTAGCACAATGTTAAAAACCATATATCAACCTAACAGTTAAAGCGCCAATCATGACGAATGTGTTTTTCTCTAGTTAACCTTGAAATCTAGGGAAGTCTGTAAACCCTATGCCTCGCTTATATAATGTCGCAGACATACTCACCCCTATTCCATAGAAGAATTTCTTGCTCTGATCTAAGCATATTTTATTTGGTTGTGAACCTAGAAATTTCTAGAGAATCTCTTTAATTCCTCGGGAAGTGTTTCAGATGCCACACAGTGCTTGGCATATTCAACCAACCTTGGGTAAAGGATTTGGATTCCAACCACAGTATGAATTGTGACCTTCCCCTGAGAAGATCTTGTAGAACGTTCATTCGAATTTCCCCGCCCATGTCGCTAGCAACTTATGATACGAGACGTACATAATAGATTAAGCGAACAATGGAGCCCTAGATATTATTGTAATTTGCGTAAACAATCTTTCTCAATGATTTTCAGGTGTATACTTACTGAAGTTAACTTATTTAAGGGTTCTCTGCTAGTAGGGGCTTTTGATCAGTCAATCGGGCCAGAACAACCCTTTCATAGGTTATGTGATTTAGATTATCTGGAACTTGATCTTTTAGAGTGGGATTGCGGAATATTCCAGACATCCGTTATGTGTAAAAGAATATTTTAGGAGTGTCTAATTTCCTTCAGGGATATCAAGAATGGGATGGAATTCCAGGTGCCAAACGTTGTTCCTGCTTCTGTTGCAACTTCGTTCTCAAGATCTTTTGGTTAGGTTTGTTTTCCTTTGACCTTGCCCTTGGATTCGCTCTTAACTTCCTATGGCAATTGCAACTATGATGAAGCCTTTAATCAAATTTAACCAGAATAGATGCATTCAAGATTTCTAAGGCAAGTAAGTCGATGTGTTCGCGAGTGGTTAATTTTTCTCTGGGAGTACGGGGCTGAAAGAAGGACGTGCCAGTCTTTTATAAAGAGGGTCCGTAAAAGACAAGATATCATTTATAGAGCCTTTTACTTAGGCAGATAAGTCTTCTAATTTCTCTAGGTACTTTTGTCGGTCTACCATCTAGGAGATTAGCCTTTGTCCCTTCCAGAGTATCGAGGGGGTGAAAAAACGTGCACTCAAAGTAGAGTAAAGGTATCCACTTTTAGAACACCCTCCCCGTAATATACATTTGTTCGGCCAACCAGGCAACATCTCCAAGCAAATGGGCCTCAATTTAACCCATTTATAGCATCCACTTATATCCACTTTTACGTGCACGTTTTTTCACCCCCTCGATACTCTGGAAGAGATAAGAGTATAAGCTATTGCTTATGTTGCGATATATGCACGTGTTTAATCACGTGATAATTCAGGCTATATATAGCCTGGATTCCACGAAGTAGACAGAACATCAACGATTATTTAGTATACCAACCGCCATAAGTGTATGCCTGTTGTTCGCCTTGTGACACCGCGATATGCCCTATATTTATCTCACCAAGTTATACCAACAGCTTATAAACAATCTATCTATATTATAAAGCGTTCCCTCGTAATCCCTTTGACTCCTCCATACCCTTGAAAACTACTGGTAAGTACTTGTATAGCTTTTTCCTATCCCCCTAACCCCCTTTCTCTGCCTTTGTATCTCTCTCCCCCTCCCTCTCCCTCTCCCCGCCCTCTCTCTCTACCTAGGTAAGTAGTAGGTTTCTTAGTTTCTTAGTTTCTTAGTAAATAGGTAGATAGCAAACAAGTAAATAAATCAAGAGGTTCGGCGAACGTCGAGCTACTAAACAGGGTCTATAAGAATCCGACCCTGTATGATAGTATACTTTAGGTAGTGGCTAGAAAGTTTGCGCTACTTTTAGTAAGGCGGGGTCCGTCAAAGTTAGGCACCGAGCCGAGAGCTCGTCTCGTAACATATATAGTCTTATAATAGAATTTTCCATTTATTACTTATAGGTGAGATCTAGTACTCTATTTTTGTAAGACTAGTGTTACGGAACGGTCTTAGCTAGCCGAGACTCCTGCAATCCTGTCTCTGCTGCCTGACCTTGTCTCGGTTGCCTAGGTGGATGCCTAGTATTCTAGTAGCTTCCACTCGGTCAGGGTCGTCTTATGAAGACTCCTTGCTCCCTTAGCTAGCTCTTTACTCCTTAATCCACTTTTACAGCTCATTCTGACAGTCTCCTGTTTTGTCCCTGACAACTAGAGTAATATTTAAGAATAGCGGTCGAAATAAGTTAAGTCGTAGTTCTTACTTAACTTCTACTTAAGTAGGTTTTACTTTATATAACTTAACTCGCTAAGTAATTAAGTTAAGGGTTATACTTAATTTAATTGATTAATATAGTACTTTTATTCTAGACCGCTTATTTATATATTCTTCTATAATAAATAAATGATAAAAACTCTATATAATTACGTTATTTAGTCTAAGAATACTTAGTATAATATTAATATAAACCCTCTTTTTATTTTATTTACTTACAAGAAATAAGTTAATTCTAAAACTTTACTTTAGCTATTCTTAAAAGGGTTTAGAGTAATTCACTAAACTAAATCTATTTTATTACTATATTTAATACGTTCTAATATAATTATAATATAAAACTGTTTATAGTTTTTTAGAACTTATTCTAAGTAGTTTTATCTAACGTATATAATTATAAAGTCTAGGAGAATAATAGTAATACTTATTATTTATTCGGGTAAATAGGTATATATATATAACTGTTTTCCTTAAGACGTTCTAGTAAAGTAATATTATAAGAATTAGAAATAGTTCTACTAGTTCGCGTAAGTAACTTAATCTATTAATATTATCTATAAGTTAGCTTTTATTATAATCTGTTCTATAGAAAGTTTCTTAGTTACCTTTACTATTATAGTTTATAATCCCTTTCGCGTAAGTACTTAAGCTAGTACGGTATCCCGAATCTGCTACTAAACCAGATGACTAAATCGCAAATCGCAAATCGCAAAAGCTATATATTTACTATTACTACTATTCCGTATGCCTATACCCCGCACCCCCACTCTTAGCCCCTCGTGCCTAGGCATTTTCACGTGTATTTCAACTACCCCCGGGCATCACTGTCGCCTATCCTCACTGTCGCCCACTCTTACTAACGTATAAGGGTTGTGCCCTAGTATGTTGCTTGGAGAAGAGAGAGAGAGAGAGAGAAAGTGGGGGGGTGGGGGAGGGGAATTAAAGCGGGGAAATATTTTAGTCGTGTGTATTACTTATTCCCAGCCCACGAATACTAACTTCTTAAAACGGCTAGGCTAGTACGTGTTACGCTAATAATTGTTTGCTACCTACCTTTCCTCGTTCTCCCTTATACTCGTTCTCCCTTATACTCGCTCTCCCTTATACTCGCTCTCCCTTATACTCGCTCTCCCTTATACTCGCTCTCCCTTATACTCGCTCTCCCTTATACTTACTCTTCTCTTTCTTTACGACAACGATAGCGACAACGATTAACGATAGTAACAACAATAGCGAGAGGGGACATAGGGGTATTTGTTAGCCGGGGGGTAAGGGTAGATTTAAAGGAGCGTTTTAAGTTATATTCGAGGGGAGGAGTATTCGAGTTAAATTCACGCTTATTTACTTATATCGAGTGGTTTTACCTTTAATTCTAGCGCAGGCATATAACCCTAACCCTAAGCCACTTTGCGATTTACGACTTACGATTTCCTATAAAACAACCTCAAAAGTAACTTTTGCGATTTAAGATTTAGTTATCTGGTTTAGTAGTAGATTCGGGATGCCGTAGCTAGATAATAATAATTAATTGTTAACGTAGATGAAAATTAGAGACCTTCTAGTATGTTTCTATTACGACATCTTAATCCCTTTAAATTCTCTAAATATAACCCATAAATCGTAAGTATATAAAACAAGTTAGAGAATAAAGTAGAGTAATTATACTATAGTAACTTTCAAATTAAGGTGTAAAATAAACAAAGCTCCTAGAATACTATTATAGAAAAGGTTCTAAACAAGAGAATCTAGCAAGTCAAATACAGGCTCATCTAGAATTAAGGGACTGTAAATGAGTGAATATCAAATCCTTCAAGTGAACAGATCGGAGATTGAAGAAGAAATGCCAACCCAACAATGAGTGAATACAACATCCCAACGGTGAATAAATACATATGCACGCTTAGGGCTAGGGCCACAAAACACCGACGGGCACAAATCAAAACAGGCAACCAACCGTGAATTCCTTTATTTAAACCCTCCCACCGACCTACTTTCTTCCTAAACCACTACCAAACCGACATCCAAGATGGCAGTAAGTACAGCACATCCAAACATTCCCAACCTCCCAAGCTAAGCGAATATAGTCCCCATACTTTGATAAGCGACGATGCTCATGCGATGAAGGTGACCAGGCCAATGTTGCTGCCGCCGCCGCTGCTGCTGCAACCACAGAGCAGCCTGCGGAAGTCCCCCAGGTCGAGGGCACTGGAGAGGCGGCCTCCTCTGCTGCAGTACCGGCTACAGAGCCTCGCGGTACTAGGCGCAGAGAGATTAGTAACAGCGTAGTCGAGGGCATGAGAGCACAGTTCATTGAGGATAGTCTCGATGATAACACTTTGCCCGGTTTTCCCTCCCCACAGAAGCTCGCAGAACAAAGCGATACTTTCCTCGGCCAGCACTTCAGATATTGCATGAATGATCTTGAGGCACGTACCAATTCCCCTCGCGAACACTCAATTGCATTCTAACACGGGCAATAGCATCGAAAGAATATCAGCGGAGACTACATCATTGTCTACACCCGTCCCCTCGGCCAATCCACAGGCGCACCAGATGATCCCTATACCAAAGTCTACAAGCTGAACCCCAGCATCCGCAAAATCACCGTCTATGGCGAGCACCGCGCTGCCACCGCCGACGACAACCCCCAAAACTGGGACCGCGCCGAAATCTACCTGAAAGGCCAGAAGAACATTCAAAACGTCCAGCACGCGCGGATCCTCTTTGATAAAATCCACGAGCAGGACAACACCATCGTCCAGTGCAGCGCCACCGCTATGCAAGGCCGCGAGGACTACGAGACCATCGATTTGCTGGATTGGATTCTCCACCAGGGGATCAATAATGACCAAACGCATGTCTCCTTTGGTTTCAAGCTCCTCGGCTCTGACCCCTCTGCACCCACCGCGCCGCTCGGCTTGAACTTCATTGAGATCAAGTTGCCGTTCTTCAATATTGAGCTCGACACCTTTGATACTCAGCTGATCATCGCGGCCAAGTTGCCCTCGCGTCGTGATATCTTTGATTTGCCCAGTCGTGAGTTGTTTCGGCAGCCGGTTTATTTGCCGCCTAACAATGAGACTTATATTCTGGTCACCCTTCCGCCTAAGTATCAGATGTTGTTGCCCAAGCTTGCGCCTCGTCCTCCTCGACCGAATGCTGGAGAGGCTTCGGGTAGCGGTAGTGGAGTGGGAATGATGCAGGGTTCTGGTGGGGGAGCTGCTGAGGGTGAGCTACTTGAGCCGCGCAAGTATGAGCCTCCTAAGTATCAATGAAGAACGGTTGGTGGTGGACATAAGAGTGACGAGATTAAGAACAAGGAGGCTGAAGCTATTGAGCAGAAGGAGCCTGCTGCTGCTGAGGGAGAAAAGGAGAAGTATGTTTGGAAGACTGTCAACGCTAAGAATGACAACGACGAAGGAAAGGGCAAGGGACCAGAGGCAGTAGTCGATGAAGCCACATCTAGCGCTACTGACGAAGGAAAGGACAAGGAACCGCCCAAGTACGTGTGGCAGACTGTCAAGAAGTCCGAGGACGATACCACCGAGGATCCCGATACAAAGATGGAGATGTGATTTTGATGAGCTATCATTAAATGACTTTGTCACTTTGATGCTCAGAAAAATCGTTAATACTTACAGACTTTGTGGCCCAATGACATGTTATTAGAGTCGTTAGAATAGATAATCTCTAATACAAAGTAATTGCTGAGAGCTTCATGGTTTTGTGTTTCGCTACGTGAGATTTGATATAGTAGTAAGCGTTCCTAACGGAAATAATTGAGATGATGGCCTGTTTCCATAAGCAGAATCGAAAACCATATACCATATCATCCTCCAATCCAGCCCCATCTCAAAAAATCTGCCAAAATTCGTCTTACCACAACTGCTTCCATGAAAACCCTCTTCACCCCAGCCGAAATCCCCCTTCATCATCGTCCTTCACCAACTCCCATCCTTACCAAGCATCCTCCCCTCAAAGGTTTCACTAACATCCTCATCAAACTCACGAGATCCCTCCGCAGAAACCTTTCAGTCCTTTCACCCTCGCATATACTTGGCCCCACAAAAGGGGTAAGGCTAAGCGATGTATATCACGTGATAGTTTTTATCATCTGCTGACAGGAGCCTCCATATCTTGGCATAAGACCTTCTACCAGTAAAGATTTTACTATCGATTACTTGATTCAAGACCATAAACAGACAATTCGCCATCTAGCTACTAGAATTATATTTCGTAGGAGGGGATAATGAAGACCCAAGCCACTCGAGATCTCACGAAACCCCAAGTACAGCCCAAAAGCAAAAGATCACCTGGGCACAGATCATGTGCAACAAACATAATGCAAGCCAGCAACAAGCACATCATCCTCATTCATAACGCCATCATATATCTAAGCACCCAGCCAACAAGCTCAGACATGCATACACAACCCCAATCAAGTGAGCCCCCTATTACTATCGATAAACAGATCCCTTCATCAATCATAACCCCAAGCAGAGTTCTTCCACAGAACAACCTCTCAATACTCCCCCGCCCAACAACGAAACGCCAACAAAATACTCCATAGCCAGAGCAAAAAAAAAAGTATAAACAGGGGGTATTAATTGCCAGACGTCGTCTCTCGCTCCTTTTTATCTATCCCCACAAGAATCACGTAGGCATCATCCCAATGCCACCAAATCCCCCACCACCCCCTCTCCCGGAAGGTTTATTGTAAGCAAACGAATTCATCATAGAAGAGTTCTCGCTTGCAGCCGCCTTACTCGACTTTCTCCAAGTAGTAGTCGACTTCTTTCCTCGACTCCGAGCACCCCCTCGCTTCGACACACCAGCGGCATACGAACGACCCGAACTCGAGCCCGTGCTATTGCGAGGAGCCCTCTTACCGCCACGACCACCTCTACCGCGAACCGTGGAGTTGCCCTTGTACACCTTGGCAGGGGCCGCAGATTGTTGTCTTGCAGCTGCTGGACGACTTGAATCTCGCGACGATGATGTCGGAGCCAATGATCGGTTGAATTCTTCAACCTCTCGCGGCACAAAAAAGTGCGAATGTTCCTCCGTTTGTGACATATCATCATCATCGTACTCCTCCTCATCAGTCTCCTCATCATCACTGTCGACGAGATCAATGACAATCTGGTGGTTTTCGTCCATGTCTTGATTGTGGCCAGCCTGCATCATGTCGCTATAGCTCTCGTGGGCGCTTTTGATCAAAGGGATGAACTTTTTGCCATACAGTCTTACTTTTTCCTGGTCGATTCCAGGTATTGCGAGCATAGCGCTTTCAGTCACGGTCCAATTTATAGCCATATCCCTAAAATTGTTCTCAGTAAAGTATGGTTTTCGATGACCGTCTCTGTTGCGTAATCTTTCGTCCTGGGCCTTTGCTGCTTGGACAAAATCGGTAATGCAAAATCGGTGCATCTCTGGTAAATCGCGCATTCGATCATCGGTCGTGATGGGAGGTCCAAGAGGCCGAGATGAAGCCCGGGAAGCCCGCTTTGGTTTGGAAATGTGGTTGAACGCGTCTTCGGTGTAGCCATAATCATCGCTTTCACTATCATCGGGAATGTACCGGGTTGAAGCTTTATTGCTCTGCCTTCGTGAGGTAGGCGTGAGAGGCGACGTAAATTGGGTTGCAGTTGGTGGCGCTTTCGAGTTGCGAGATGTACTGGGAACATCCTCCTTGTCCGCCGGTCGTCTTGAGCTCCTGCTAACCCCCATAGGCGGTTTCGACGCTTTCATCATGATTTCTAGTCGCTTCCGACCCGTCTCGAATGCTCTATAATTATTACCAAGCTAATACAGTTAGAAAATCCAATTTTGTGGGTAAGAGCAGAAATCAGAAAGAATATCAAGTACCTTAATGTACGTATGGGGAAATTGGCCCTTCATGCGGGTATATTCCTCCACGACGTTTTCCATGAGAAGCTTGATGAACAGGTGCTCGACTTCATGACGCGCTAGCTGACTTGCTATTCCATAGCCTTCCATATCTTTGCTATTCCTCTCTTTCGACTTTTTGTTGTTTGACCCGCGTAGGATGTCGACTATATCTAGAAGGGTGACATGTTCGTGATCTAGAGCGTTAATAACCTTGATGGCAGCTTGCACAAGATTTGTTACGTCCTTCGGCTCAAAGACAGCATCGGAATTGCAATTGTCACAACCATGGCCACATTCATTCTTGTTGAACCGCTCACCGAAATAAGAAAGGATATCGGCTCTGCGGCAGTCGCTCCGATTCTCGCAAAATTGTACCATCCGCTTTAGCATCTCTCGGTGCCTTTGCTTCACTGCTGCGTCACCCTCACCATCGTCAATGAACTTCGTAAGTATTCTGGTGTCCTGGAAACCATAGTATAGATAACAGGAAGAAGGTTTGCCGTCTCGACCAGCCCGACCTGTTTCCTGGTAGTACCCTTCTAGACTTTTTGGTATCGTGTGATGAATGACAAAGCGAACGTCTGGCTTATCGATCCCCATACCAAAAGCGATAGTGGCTACGACCACTTGCCATTTATTGGCTTGCCAGTCGCGCTGGACTTCTTCTTTCATTGCAGGGTCCATACTAGCATGGAAGTGATGTGCTTTTATTCCCCTCTCAACCAGTTTGGCAGCCAACTCTTCACAATTCTTTCGAGAGAGGGTATAGATAATTCCACTTTGCCTTTTATGCTTTCCCAGAATCAACTCTGTCATGCTTTCCATGCATTCGGCACCAGAACCTTTGCCTTTCTTGGTGCGAATTTCGTAATACAAATTGGGTCGATTGAAACTTTGCTTGAATTCCTGACAGTCCTTCATACCCAAATTGTGAATACAATCCGCCTTGACATTCTCTGTGGCTGTTGCGGTTAATGCAATCAGTGGCACGCCAGGGTATTTCTGTCGAACGGCCGACAGGTTCTTATAATCAGGACGAAAGTCGTGACCCCATTGGCTAACACAGTGAGCTTCATCGACAACAATTCTGGCAAGTCTTTTTAGCGCATGCAGCTTAGACAGATAGGACATAAGCTGCCCGCTTTTTCCTATCATCTCGGGGGTTATGTAGAGCAGTTGGATAAACTGCTCTGGCTTAGGTTGCCCAAGAGTTGAGAATATCTTGTCGCGTGCGGTCTGAGGGGTCTCCCCATTGATCAGAAATGCTTGGATATGCCGAGCGGTCAAGTGGTCAACTTGATCCTTCATGAGACTGAGCAATGGAGAGATGACTATGGTGACACCTCTGGTATTTCCGGATTGAACCACAGCTGGCAGCTGATAGCACAAGGATTTCCCACCACCAGTGGGCATCAAAACAAATGTATCTTTTCCAGACAAAGTAGCATTGATTGCCTCGAGTTGATGCTTTCTGAAACCGCGAAGACCAAATCGGTCCTTGAGGGCTTTTTTGACATCTGCGGACCAAGGATGATTCATCATACTGGCATGCGCTGCATCGGTTGTATACATGGTTCGTTTCTCGCCAGACTGCCGCGATTTTGAAGCAGTCGAAACGCTTCGAGAGCTTTCCCGAGTACTTGATTTAGGCAAAGGTTTTGGGAAAGATTGCTGTACTTCGACCTGAGCGGCCACGGCAAGCAAGTCCGGGTCATCGTCATCAAAATCATCCCCAAAGTCTTCCTCTGTAACTTTGCCCTTTGTTTGACCACTGACTCCATTGGTTTCCTGGATTTCCTGCTCTTCATTAATGAGGAGGTCAAGCTCGTCATCGTCGAGGTCATATTCCATGGGGGTAGGATCACGTTGAAAAACTGGCTGTCGCAGGGCTCCTTGGTTCTCAGCCCGGCCACTATTGAAAGACGATGCTTCCTGTTTCTCAGCGGGGAATGGTATAGCTGTGCGTCGAGCGGGAGACGGCGACCCTCGGTATTGATTGCCAAAAGACTCATCAGTCGCGATAATCCTGGAAGAGGGCCGGTGGTATTCCGCCTCGGGGTCAGTTGTGTTGGAGCCTGTAGAGACTTGTGGCGGCAGGGGCGGGAACTGAGTCTGCAAAACTACATGAGCGATCCCAAGGCTGCTTTGTCCAGAAGGGAGAGGCGGGATACGGTCCTGCGGTTTTGGTTCCATTGGGGCAGAGCCAGAGAGACCCATTGCAGTTTCTGATTCAGTACCAAATCCATCCTGTATGGCACCTGACTTATGAAGTAACTGAGAAATCTGTCCCTCAAGCTGTTTTATCTGACGAGAAAGCGCTGCAATACGCTCCTCCTCCGGGGTGGTATCGGCTCCTGCATCTGTTTGCAGGAGCATTTGCTGGACAACGGTCCTTTTGTCTCCCTGGAGGTCCCTACATATCTGACCAAGTTCCTCCAATGCAACATAACATTTCTGCTTGTCTAACAATTCCATGCGATGGGTTTTCAAGTCGACCGGGACCAGTTTACCCTGATCCATGATTGCCATACTCTCCCAAGCATTTTGTTTCACCAATGCCTCTAATCTTTGCTGATACGAAGAGATAGCAGCAGGATACTTCAAATATGTGTTTACTAGATTCCTGTCGTCGGGCGTTAGGGACGATGAAAACAGCTGTTGGCTCGGCTGCAAAACTAGGGGCTTGGATTGGGATTGGCTTTTGGATGGGGAATCTCCTTTGGGCGCAGACAAAGCGTGTTCCTGTGGCTGTGTGGGGTTTTCCGATATAGGTCGCAAAGGGCTTCCAGCTTTTGAACCAGGACTTTTGAGGGCCCTTGGCTTCCGAGTAGGTGACATGAACGAAGGGATCTCCTCCAATTTGCTACTGAGGGAGTCTATAACTCCGGGGTGCTTCCTAGCCGATTGCCTATGAGAACAAGTAACTTTCACCTCTATATCTGAATCCTCGTCGTCTGTATCTCTGATCGTATTGTGCACACGACGCTTTTTTCTGTTTCGGGGAGTCTGTAGGGAGGAAGTAGGAGAGTTTTTTATGTTCACAATTGGTGATGCCTGCACCTGAATAGTTAGCTGTGGCTTTGGTGTCTGACTGCGGGTAGCTATTCTGGACTCGGAAGGTTCCTCTAAGGTCGGACGAGATGATTTCAAAGTGGTGATGTTCCCGGATGGGACTCGACTTATGCGGGTGCGAGTTTCAACTGTTCGAGTAGTTTCCATTATTTCAAATTCATCCAATTCGTTTCCGGGATCCACATCTTCGATGCTCGGCTGCAATACTTTTGCATCACGAGCCTCGGTCTTCTGGTCACGTTGGGAGAGGAATATGTCTTCGATGTCCTGGAAATCATCGTTGTCATAACTTTTCTGGCGAGCGCTTCGGAATTGCTCCTCTGGCTTAGCACTCTCTTTTCGTTTTCTAGGGCTCGTCCTCGAGATATCATCGCTCTTCCGTTTCTTGCCTGCGCGTCCCAGAGGAAGCGGCTCCGCTCTCGACGCCGAATCCTCCCGCCAAAGTGTTGTTGGTTCCCCAAATACCAAATCTGAGCTGCTTGAAAGTGAATTGTGTTCGTATCCATAATCATCGCCCGTCAAATCAACAGACTCAATCTTGGTTTCTACACGAGGAGTTTGTTGTGGGGTTTGCGGGGTTTGTAGACGTCTCGAAAGCCTGGCGTGTGAACGTTCGACTGGGGTCTTCGAAGTTGGCGTACCTACTGCCATTAGTGGAAAACTTGAACAGGTAGCTTATTTCAACATACCACTCCTTTCTCTCAAGAAAGTGCCATAGGAACGCGACAAAGTAGACTTGGGCGGAGCAGCCGTACTACTAGTTGAGGCCGGGGTGGCAAGTTGTTGACTATAAAGGCCCGGCCGTGGGGGCTTCGAAGAAGAACCAAGCTTTAACATCTGTGAGTCCTCTGAAGCTGATATGCCCTCTCGAGGCTGGGGTTTGGGTGCAACCGAGTGAGGGAGAGGTGGCCGGACAAATGTATTGTTCGTCTCAACGGGTGTTCGATTTCTCGCGGGATTTGGCACAATCCTGGGAGTTTCCTCCTCCGCCTCCTCCAAAAAGTTGGAATTCTCTTCGACTAAGTGTGCGGTGGTATTCCGATTCGCGTTCGATTGGACAATATCAAGGGCACTTGCAGGTGGAGCGACGCCGTGGGATATGAGCCAGGAGATGTGCAGATTGAGATTGTGTCTAGTCATGAGGGCTGGACAACACCGATATTATGCCTGATGAACCCATTGGTATCGTTGGCAGACTGTCGCAACCGTTGGACGATTATTTCGAGGGCGATTGGGCTTTTGAGGTGGGTATCTGGTGGATTAGAGTCGGTGGTTGTTGAATTCGCCTTTAGGTACTTTTCCGGTAGCGTAGGCCCAACCTTCGAAATCGCGTCAATAGATTTGGCGCGTCGCTGCGCTGACCCGTGACTTCCCCACCTCGCCCCCTCTGCCTCTTTCACTGCTGGCACAAGCTTTCACGACCTTGTGAACTCCAATTGTGCCTCTGCCCATCTTTTCCATACAATCGTCACTTTTCAATCACACTTCCATGATGCAAAGAGAGGTTAGGTGCAGGTGCTTGCATCTATTTCTCACCATCGTGCCATTGTTGCCTCTCGTGCCTCTCGTGCCTCTCCCTCTCTACGAGTACGCGTCTACCATGCCCATGCTTCCACCAATCGAATCCAATAACTGCATTTGGGGAAGCCTTTTCCGAAGCAACAACGCAATAATGTCTGGTGTTGGTGTTGATCAAATCAGAATTACAGCTCCTTGAATATATCTCCTCCTTTAGTCTTTTGAATTCGTTTGTCGCATTCTGAGTGGATATAAATAGCTTATCTGAAAAAGACGGTGTGTTTTCATGAGTTACTCTCTCGCACTTCAGTTCATCCTCTTTTCCACCCACAAGCCCAAGGCCATATCCGATTTAGAAATCTCAACTGATATCACCACTCCCAAAGCATCATTTGGGAATCACTTGGTGTTTGTATTTCGAATCCTCTTTCAAGTTACAATGGCAAAGCGTTTCTCCGGCACCAACGGGCAGCTAATGCATGAAACCGAACCCCGATCTGGCCCCAATCACGGTTGATGAAAATGTTGAGATAACATTATTAGCGTGGGGGTCCGTGGAGATACCATCAATCAACTTCAATATTCAGTTCAAGCATCCTTTTGATTGCAAGCCCAAAGTGTTTAAGGAAAACAATTGATGACACGCTACACACGATGACAGAAGCTGATGGATATTCTACCTATGTCTGACGGGTGAAAACGGGTGTATGCTAAGTCGTTATATGCAGTACGAATATTTCGATGTGGAGCTAGTCAGTGTGGTCGAACAACGACCGAATGATTCGATGCAGACAACAATAATAACATTATTTCCGATCCAAGTTGAGGACTTTTCGGATTGTCAAAAAGGACAACATCTAGAGATTTGGAGCTTTATGTGAATTCCACATCCTTATCTCTCGTGTTGATATCTCCTTTGGACAACGTCAGAGATAAGAGATAGGCGATGCGTTTGGACCTACCTATGCTTTCTTTTCGCCAAACCATGTGGTAGCGAGGGTAGTTTGGGATATGACTAGGTACTCGTACTTTCATAGTGTTGGCTCTTCATGTGCGTTATCATTAAGCTCCTGGTAGGGATATACTGGCCAGACGCCTCGAACTTATTCTGATAAGCGACTTTGCGTTCATTGTTGTATCAACAAGACGATGCAAGGGCTGAAGTCTGATTCTCAATCATCGCAATGCGTAGGTATGAGTATTTCCTGGGGATTTCCTATGGATACGTTCATATCACACTGTTTTTCTTTACAGTAAACCCTCACGACCTGAGGATCACGTCGCAAATCCTGAAAAATTGGAACCGACCATCTCCTTGCCGCGAGCTATTTCATGTCATGATTGCCCAATAGTGGTATCCTATTACTCAGCCTTAGCCGCCGAACATCCAAGGATATCCTTGAGTCAAAACACTAGCTCAGCAAGATCTCCGCAGCTTCCCTGGAGGCCTGGATCGACATTGATACCGGTACATATCTCCTTGGAATTCGTTATTTCAGACCGATACAGAATGCCTAAATGTGCCTAAGCCCTGTAAACCAGTATTCTTTTTGCAATATTGTGTTGTACCAACAGTACAGCAAAACTGACTAGCGCACCCGAGAGCACCACTTTGCTAATTAAATAGTACATCTCCCACATGCTCGTCCCGCGTTCTTCCCGCCCTGGACTCACAAGGGGGCTTGTTCCCCGGAGATGTATTTACTGCAGGTTGACGTTGCTCATCGTATTGTTTTAAGAATAATCATTTTCCCAGATTTCTATTTCAGATTCAAGCCGCTATCCAGAGCATCATTCTGTTAGATCGTCTGGTATCAAGTATTTCGACACAGTAGTTCGCTTCCTCTCCATACATTTGCCCACATCAAAATGAGTTTTAGAATTGCTTCTATGTGGGAGGCTCCTGAAGTCAATCCAGTTAATGGAAAAGCGCGATCTATTCCAATGTTGAATCCCATCAATAAGTATGGGAGGGTATACTTCTTCTCTTGGTTTGGATTCATGATTGCTTTTCTGGCGTGGTAAGTTTTGTCGCTATGGAGGTTTGTCGGATCTTTGCTAACCATAGATAGGTATGCCTTTCCGCCTTTGGTAATTTGACAACAGAACCCCTGCTCAAAGCTCGATTCTAATATTCTTGCAGCTATCCGATGCAATCAAGCACGATCTCAAATTGAGTCAGATTGAAATTGCCAACTCCAACATTATTGCTCTTACAGCCACGTAAGTTCTTCCTCTTCTATAAGGGATCACCATCTAAAAGTATCTCAGACTTCTCGTCCGACTTGTCGCGGGTCCAGCATGTGATGCTTTCGGCCCTCGAATAACATTCGCAGCATGTCTTCTCCTCGGTGCAATTCCCAGTGTTCTTTCCGGCACCATTCACAACGCGATGGGTCTATACTTCATCCGATTCTTTGTCGGAATCCTAGGAGGATCATTCGTCCCATGTCAAGTCTGGTCCACCGGCTTCTTTGACAAGAATGTTGTAGGATCCGCCAACTCTCTCACAGCCGGCCTAGGAAACGCAGGCGGAGGAATCACATACTTCGTTATGCCAGCCGTCTACGATTCCCTTCGCCAAAAACAGGGCCTAAGCGAACATGTCGCATGGAGAGTGTCCTTCATCGTCCCTTTCATTCTGATCACCTCCGTAGCAATCGCACTCTTCCTTCTATGTGAGGACACCCCAACAGGGAAATGGTCTGAACGTCATCTAGCCGTACAGCAAAACCTTCAATCCCACGGCCACAACCACAGCAATGGAGTAGTCAACATCCCAGGCGGCATAACTGACAAAACATCCACCCCCGCCCACACCACAGGAACCATGACCCCAACTTCTACCTCCAACGAGAAAGTCGACGAAGAAGCCGCCCAAGCCGCACGCTCAAAACAACCCTCCTCCTCCCAACAAAAAGACGCCTCCCTTAATCCCGCCATCCTTGATGCCGCGAAGGGAGAAGTCATCCAGAAACCCTCGTTCCGCGAGGCTATGCAGGTCATCTTCACACCCCAGACTCTCGTCGTAGCCTCCTGCTACTTCTGCACCTTCGGCGCCGAACTAGCCATAAACTCCATCCTAGGAGCCTACTACCTCAAACAATTCCCTCGACTAGGACAAACTGGCACCGGAAACTGGGCCGCCATGTTCGGGCTCCTCAACGTCGTCTTCCGCCCTCTCGGCGGCATCGCAGCCGACTTCCTCTACAAACGCACCACCTCTCTCTGGTCCAAAAAGGTCCTCCTCCACGCCCTCTCCATTTTGTGCGGCGTCTTCCAAATCATCATCGGCGTCACGAATCCCGCGAGCAGTAGTATGATGTTCGGGCTCATCGCCGGCATGGCGTTCTTCCTCGAAGCGGGGAATGGAGCAAATTTCGCGCTCGTGCCGCATGTGCATCCGTATGCCAATGGGATTATCTCTGGTGTGACGGGTGCGTGTGGAAATCTAGGGGGGATTGTTTTTGCGATTATTTTCCGGCAGCAGGGGAGGGATTATGCGAGGACGTTTTGGGTTATTGGGGTTATGACTGTGGCGATTAATGTGGCGATTTGTTGGATTAGACCGGTGGGTGGGAGGAAATAGGGGGTGTTTCTTTTTTTTTCTGGCTTGGGGAGTTGGATGGAGTTGTGTGGTGCAATAGGGAGTTTGAAAACGGGTGGGTTGATATAGGAGGGGAGTTAGGGGTTACATGTATATATTTATTGAGACATGGTCGGTTATATTCCTAAGATATAGTGATAAAAGTCCTTACTATCACTATTGTTTTCTGATACTTTATTATATTCTCTAAATAGTTTACCGAGTTCTTAAAGTAGTTAGACTCCTTACTTTAATACTTCGGTAGTTACATAAGCGTATTTTAATAAATACTCCTTTTGGAGTTGTTCTATAGAAGCTCTTCGGGAATCTAGAGAATCTAGGGATCTAGGAAATTCATGAAATATATATTCTTTCTTCTCATCCTGTATATACTTCAACAAGAAGATCCGGGAATCCTTGTTCCTACTTAATATCCTCGAAAGCTTAGAAATTCTAGCGTGAACCCCTTCGTAGAGGTATTCAAAGCCGCTCTCCAGGTACAGAAATAATAATTGTGTTTATTCCTCCTAAATAGTACTGTTGTTTTATGCCTTCAATTGACTTTCTTCGGACTCTAAGTTTATAGGAAATAGCCCTCACCTCTAAATGAATGTTATTATGGGCCGTACAAACTTATACATTCCTCATGATTTACAAATCTACCACATCCATTTAATCAAAATCTAAGTCAAGCAGATGCTACCCCGATACAGTAACAACACATTAAATCTGAACACACGACTCGACTAGACAATATTAGATTGAAACCCTACATTCAAGTAGTTTCAAGAATTTATCCAGCCGTATACCGAAACTCGGACGCGAACTTCGGCGGATATAGTAAGATACTTGGTCGTTCCTCTGTACACACTATATAAACTCTATTATACTAAACTTGTAGTACAAGCAAGATAATTGTCTTAGGATACCTAGGTCGGTGAAAAGTAAGAGTCAACAATTATTTAAGCTATTTATATAACTATTGTAATTGTGCGATGTTTTTGGAATAGTTTTATTCTAAGAGACGTGTGTAAGACTACAGAGTAACGACCATGTCTCTTACTTAGCTAGACTTTTACCCTTATCTTTGTTTTAGAGGAAGCGAGAATGTAGATAGCTACAATTGATGTGTTGGTTTTGAGTTCTTTGGATGTATTTATTGTAGGGCTTTGAAATTTTGGTAGATTGGTTGAAGTGGGAGGGTGGTAGGAAATTGGGACTGGGTATTTACTAGGCTTTGAGACAGGCTGTGGTGGAGAAAGGTATCTCGCGAGTATGATATATAATAGCGGATACGAAATTGTTATGCTGTATTTTCATAGACCAAATCAAGGAGGAATTATGTGGGTAATTCAGAGGATGGAAAAATTGACAAACGTGGAGAGTAGCCAGATGCTTATTAAAGTGGGGTTTCATCGAACATCTATGTACAAAAATTGAATCACTTAGAAGTTAGAAGTTATTCTCTCCAGACTTTATCCATGCATTCATCACTTTCTTTACTTCCTCTTCCACGTCTTTCTATGATCAAGGCCTCAGCGTTGTTCACAGCCTTCTAGTCCTATCCCTAGTCAGAGTCGAGAATTAACGGCCAGCACAAACACCACCAACTCTCCCATTTCCACACACTGAATAGTTCTTCAAAGTGGCAGGGCCCTCGTTAACAATTTCCAGCTGGTCAGCAAAGCGATTTGCTATCTGGGTGCTTGCATACACTCCATAGGTATGTAGTTTGGTAGTCCCAGATTCGAAAATGAGGTAATTAGGAAGTGCGAAGGTAGATATTCCGAAGAGAATGCTGGGTTGGGACTTGATCCTGCGAGGCTGATATATCAAATAGTACAAATGTAAAGATTGATAAACGTGTAAGAGACGTGTTTGTTACTCTATAAATATATAGCTTAGAATAATATTATCCAAAAGCCTTGTATAATTAAACTGCTTATGTGTTTGGGTTAGAAGGGGTATTACTTTCTATTTTTTGCTATTCTATGATTTTCGAGACTAATTTTGTTGTACTAGACATTTAGTATAATCATTTTAAATAGTGTGCATATGTTATTGACCAGGTTTCTTATCATCGCCTAATTGCCGTTTCAAAAATGACCTGGAATCATCAAGTACTGTACAACCATTCTGCCTTGCAACTACATTTGCTAAGTCAAAACTCCTCCAATAAGTCATTATTTGGCGTCAACTGCTCTACACCGAACTCGCCCTTCTTAACTGGTACGCAAACCTGCCACACAAGACAACATTCACACTTCAAAATTCAAGTCCCTCAGCCTCACTACCTTCAACCACACGATATTTCCATGCAATGGCAACTCTACCTTCCTAATCACAGCAATCAAGATCCTGAAAGTAATTATTGCGAATTATTTCTGGTAGCCCCCGTCATCCTGGCCATAGGAAATGACCTAGAAGTTATCGCGATGGTAAAGACGTTTCTTCGTGGTTGAAGAAGAAAATACATGTTTCCCTGGACTTGCGCATACTTATTTTGTTTACACTCAAGACCTGGGAAAGGCTTATCAGCATTGCAAAGGAGATACACCTAGTACGCTAGGATAAATGTCCACAATGGAGTACATATTTCAAGCCTTTTTGAAGCTGTCATGTAGTAGAAACAAATTTCTCTGGACCACTGGTGTATGTTGCTCGGAAGTACTTGGCTCTCTTGGTGTACTTTGTGAAGAGCTGGCTAAATTATGGAGTGTCATTAGCTCTTATGATGAGAATAAGAAAAGCTGGTGCATTCGTTGTAGAGCTTTGCATCTTATTGGAAAGTAGTGTGTCAAAGGATTACTTAACTACTTAAGTACTGCTAAATACTACTTTATTAGATAAGAGTGGAGTGGAGTAATGGAACTAAATACCTAAATATTACTTAAGTAGTATTAATAACTATACTATCCCCTCGACGTATCATATGTACATTTGAAATATCAGGTTTGCGGTTTCCTATTTTAAACGGTCCGATCGGTCGGAATAATGCTTATGCGTTCTACGGGACTCGGGCCGACTCGCTCCGCACTACTTTATAGTACTTAGGTACTATTATTGAGTACTTGACGAGTAGTGTAGAGTAGGTGTCGCTACACTACTCTACTACACTCATCTAACACGCGGTTGGAAAAGAACCTCACTCGCCTACAAACTTTCAATAAGTACACCACATACTGAAATCAAGCGTAGATCAGGATTTTTGAAGAGTCGTCTTCCATTGTATTCTACTTGACTAAAGACCGTCAAAAAATGGGAATTCCCAGTACTGGCCCGTGAGAACAAGATACCTTTTCTTGAGCATTGGTACAAAAAAGGAGAGTTGGATTAGGAATAATACTTGTAGATCCCTCTGCTTTCTCTGAAAGTGAGAGGATGTTCTAGTATAGTGATGACATCACTCGCACTTTGCTTTTGATCTTCCCTTCCTGTTATGCTCCTGGCTGTAATTGATGGTTTTCGAGCCATTTTCTACCATTCATCATGTGTTATGATATGGTTTGCCTGCGTGACCTCATTGTGTCTCAGCTGAGCTCAAAGGAAGTGACTTGTTCCTTCGATTAATCTTCTGTATTGCAACTCGGAAACCCCTGCATCGTGAACAGCTTACAATTGTGACTTTCGTCAACTTCGATACGAGTACATGAACATTGAGTTAGGCAACCTTGAAGGCCAAACCGCGGAGAATACACTAGTCTACCGTCAATATTATAACGCGCTAAATATCAAATTAGAAGGGAACTCGATATATCGCAAAGCACCCTGTAAAACAACATAATATAGACAACTCCGCGGCTAAAAGTGTGGACAAAACGGAGTGGGAACTTTGTCGATAAGTATCCATTAATATAAACTGTAAGCTGTATCGGGGTTTCACAGAAAGACAGCCCTAAGAGGCTTTACTTCGTATAATAGTGTATCTATATCTAGGTTTAGGAAAATAAATATGAAACTGGTTTCAAAAGGACTTGCCGGTAGATCAGCCAAGCAAAACCGTACACAACACAAGAGAAAGAGTCTCAGATGAAGAGATTGAAGATCCGAAGAATTGGACTTCCCTATGGAAGGATTGGCAAAACTACCGGTAATGCAAGTTGAATATTTAGGATGAAAGAGCCCACCGAAAGAAAGATGATGATCAATTCGCGAAGCATAAAACCATACAGGACTCGAAGATGGCTTCGGTACAGCAGCGCTTACTCAGGTCCCCTGAGTGCCGACGACTGAATGAAGCAACTACAAGTGTTTCGTGACCTAGAGGACTTACATGGGTTATTCACGAAGTGCGGAATAGTTCAGCCTTCGAGCCCAGCATTTACTTCGTCCTACGGGGGATTTTGCCCTCTTCTCCACTGAAGTCACCCTAGGAAAGTCACAATTAATACGCCTGGGACGAAGTACTTCGAAGTAGAAAGAACCATCAAAGTCATGAATGAAAAACTTCATCTTTCTTGTTGGCCCCTGCCACATGCTGAGTTTTCAAGAGTCGGGTCATTTATTGCGCTGCGTCAATGTGGCGCACAACTTATTGAACAGTATCACTGTACCGCGCAGCTGATGTGCGATCAAGCTTGTAAAATCGCTCCCTTGTGACTCAATGGTGAACTGGTTAAAGGAAAATGTGAACAGCACAGAGTAGGAAAAGCGAGAGGAGTAGGCATGAGTCTGAAAATAGGGCGGATTGACGATTGATGAGATAAACTCCTACAGACTCGACCGTCCGCACCCATAGTGTTATACCTACCATGTCTTGAAACTCGTGCGGCTATGGCCTGTTCAAATAAATCCTTCCAGAATCCAGGCTCGATTCACATAAATGATATCCCGTGTGATTCTTTTGGAGTCTCTTCAACATGACAACTCAAACGGGTTCGTACAAAATCTCGCAGTAAAGCATTCCACAGATTGTCGAATTGATTTTACTTCGTAAGGTTCGAATAATATTGTTTTTGTTTGGGCTACAAACCACAACTCATTTACGGGTAAATTGATGTAATTAGTTGTGGCTGATGAGGAAGCCATGACCACCTGATTGGCTACTCGTGGCTGATGTGGATATTTTTAGCGACGAGAAATCCGACTTTTCCTGAAGCATAATTTGACCAAAATAATTGTCTAACAAACGAAACCATTCAGCCCCGAGCTCGACAAAAAAAACAGCAGCAGCCGCACAGCATCGGCTTCACCAATAAACAACTTTTCTCAGCATTGAATTTCGATGCTGCGAATAAACTCGGTTAACACCTAATATTTCTCCGAATACTGAGGCGTGGATTAAACTTCTGGGGGTTTCATCCGAAATTATAGATTGGATGCCGCAGGCACGGCGCTGCCTAAAATCCTTGGCTGCGAAGTATAACTTTGCGGTTCATCACGCAAGCAACAGAGTCTGCTCCATTTTATCCGCTTGTTTTACACTCTTCCCCTCCTTGATCAGTGTTGCAATTGTGAAGTTCAGACCGTAACATGCGGCGCAATTACACTATTAATAATGCAGTCTACTAGTGTAGGCTACGCTCTCATTTCGAAAAGGGCCCTTCAAAAATTTGAGTTACAATATCGAAGTCAAGTACTTCGTACAATAAGCGAGACCGGAAATTTGGCCGTGATACCCGTAGTCTTCTGCGTACAACCCTGAACAACCTCTGAATTGTTCTTTGGATCGCACTCATTCCCAATTAACAACAGTTGCTGTCAAAAAACCTCAACGGCGCCTCATGCTTGATTGATGAAGTTGGACGTTTGTTGCGGCGTACCTGCGTCTCCTTGTCCTTGTCATGCTTCATTTCCCCTTGCAGAAACGGGGCCCCATCCAACCAACCCGGAGCCCTTGGAGTACCCCCTTTTCCCCACCCGAGCGCTCCACACCACCAAATTAATACCCTGACAGGATCCTCCACTGGGAAGTTATTGGATCGAGAGCGGACCTCGCTCATTCGAGACTAATGATCCTTGATCTCCTGGTATCATGCATAACCCTTTAAAGTCTTGCGCCCGCCCACAGCCTCCCTGATCTGCTTCTTCGTCCTCACCGCACACGAACACATAACCTTCCCATATATCCTCTTTTGTATCTTTGATACTGTCCATTCATTCAGAAAATAATTCCCGCCACAGCAATAAAATAATCAACATGCGTTTCTCATCTGCCATCGTCGCGCTCGTCGCGTTCGCTACCTCAGCCATCGCACAGGAGGCAACTGCCGGATTCAACCCAATCACTGTCCCATCTCGAGACCAGACGCTTCCAGCTGGATCATCATTTGACATCACCTGGATCCCATCTGGAGCTTCCAGCGATGCCACTATCTCCATCACCCTCATGCAAGGAGAGACTCCTTCAACCCTCCAACTCGCTGACGTTGTTGCCGGTATGTTTACTTTTAACATCCCGCACAATCAATCCCAATACTAACAACGTCGTAGCTGGTGTTCCAAGCGCCCAAGGAAAATACACCTGGACCGTCCCAGCGTCTAACTTCAAGACCTACGGATTCAAGCTCACCCTTGACAGCCAGCCAACAACCTTCCAGTACTCCAACCCTTTCCACATTGCCGCATCTGAAAAAACTCCTGCCGCTGCCCCATCTACCTCTGCCGCTCCATCGACACCTGCTGCTGCCGCACAATACGTTGCACCAACCACTTCCGTCAAGCCAAGTGTCACCGCAAAGGTTGAGGCTCCAGCAAACACCACCGCCCCATCTGTCGAGAAGCCAGCCCCTGCCGCCAACAACACCGGTGCCGCAAAGCCAACCGTCATCCCAGCTGGCCCAGCATCAAACGGCACTACTCCTTCTGGCCCAGCCGGTAACGCCACTGCCAGCGGCATTCTCTCTGTTCGCCCAACCCCAACCGGTGCCCCAGGGACCTCTACTCCATCAGCCGGTGCCGGAGCCACTGTTTCCGCTCAATCTGGAGCTGTTGCCAAGGTCGCTACTGGTAGCTTCGGATTGTTCGCTAGTCTCGTCATGGCTTTCGCTTTGTAAATTAGCAACAGGTTGCGATAGACGGTGGGGTTGTAATGAAAATGGTGGTTGATAGGTGGTGAATATCAAATAATGCATGTCGGCGTTCCAAAAAACGACTCAGGGCTCCAAGGAGACTTGAAATACCCCGGGGACATTGTGATTTTTTCTTTACGCTTCTATGTTTTCAGCGAATCTACTCCCCCAGGATTGGGGATATTCTGCGATCGGTCTTGGGGGATTTTTAATGTGTATAGTGAACAATGTTATAAATATTCTCTCTATACAAACACCTCGTTTTGCAGTTCTTTTGTGGCTATTGCTTTTATGTTACGATTACTTTCTGTTTTTTGTTATGTCAACAAACCCGTATGCATTTTGTGCTTTGAACTCCCTTTTCACAACATAACCTCAATTAAGACTCACAATGATTTAAGCAACCCATTAAACGAGTGTCTGCCGAATATTTAATCTCCTGCTACTCACAATTCTACTATCCCTTGTTTTTAGCCTCCGGGCCACAAGCTTTTCCTGCTTTCCTGTCAATGCTCCGAGTGCTGGACGACGCTAATCATCGATCGCCATTTCCGTTTTCGATTCTTATCTCACGATTAAGTTCTCACATTCGCGCGATTTCCCCGCATGATGATGAATGCTATCGTCGTAAGCAAGGCGTTCAGGCTTTCTCTGATATCCGACCGCGCTGAGGGTCTATCGAGACTTCTGAGCCTCAGACGCTCGTATGAAGATATCAGGTATGCTGTCAATTGTGAAAGGCCTGGGCCGGTGGACTAAAACCCGTAGAGATAATTTGGTTACGTTTTGTAGCTTGTGCTCTTGAAGTTTATACAAGTTCCATCAAAAAGAGATTTACGATTTTGCTGTGTAAGGCTGTAGATGTCTATTTGTTGAGACCATTCGGATTCTTTCTCACCCACACATTTCTATTCGTTGTGATGCTTTTGTTGACAGAAAGATATGAAATTTCCAGGTAGCTTCTTCCCATCTATACGAAGCCAACTTTCAAGAGGTAGACAACACAAATCCTCGAAAGCGCCTACTATCAAATTGTGCTGGTTTCTTTTGATCTCTGCTGAGAAGATTGAAATTACACGACGAAACTTATAATTTGGAATTTGAGGATATCTGGGTGTTAGTATCACTCATTACTTGGAAAAGTAGTCGGTAGGCTGAAGCAATCAATCCTTGTTCATTGTCCAATTGCTTATGAGAAATTCATTTTATAGCTTCGCTAAAAACGCTCGCTTGTATGCCCCATTTAGGTCACTTTATCCGAAGGTAGTATACGACGACTTCCATACTACTTGTACCAACGGTCCCGTATGCCGCTGAAACTATACGAACGTCCAATTAGATAGTTCTTTTGAGCCGCTCCCCGTGGCCATCACCGCCACCGTGTCTAGTCTCTGTAATTTGCTCGTTCACCCGCACTCAAGGGGGAGGAATAAAATCCACCTCAGGGAATCTTCCACTCGGTCCCTTCACCAATTCACCTCCTTCCTTTGCCCCAAAAATCCAATCCAAAAAATCTCTAACATACTCCCTCTGAATCTGAATCGCTCTCTCCCCCGAAATCGTACCGACAAACGCCTCAATCTCAGGACTCGTCTTATTCAGCCCCAAGACGTCAACCGCGGCCGCGAAATCTGTGAAACTCCAATGCTGCGTTCCATTTACAATAACTTCCCTCTCCCAGCCCGTTTGTGCTGCCCTGAAAGAATCCCACGTCGTGTCTCCCGCTGGAATTCTTACAGGTCCTCCCATGATGAAAAATGGCCCTTTGGCGTCTCCTGCGATTGAAGAGTTCCAGAATGAGCCGTCGAAGTTCCAGCCTCCTAGATATCGGTGGGGCTGTGCGATCATAGCACCTGCTACTGAGGTACCGCCGAATGAGTGGCCGCCCAATACTGCTTTGCGTGGATGTTTGGGTTCCAAACACGAGTTCGAAGGCGTCGAGGTCCTGCGCTGTGAAGTTACGGGGTCTATGTGGTCGAAGCCCGTGTCAACAGAGTCGGACTTGTCAACTTCTAGTTTGCGCTCCGAATATATGCCTGCCTCTTTTGACGTGTTGAATAGGACACAGAGATCCGAAGTTATGTTATCGATATATTCTATATCCAAGATTCGTTGAAGATACCATCTATCTACTACTTCCTGACTGAACGGTGAAGGGTCACGATAAATCACTGTTCCATCAGGAAACTCAACTACTACCGCGTCGTAGGGATGATCAATTGCAATCGAGATGTATCCATAACTGGCCAAATCCTCAAATAGCGCTGTGTTTATCAATCTGGATGTTCCTCCCCCGTGGGAGTATATAAACCTTCGAGGGTTCGGAAGTAAGAGTGGAGCAGCATTGGGCTTGGCGTTTGCGATTATGGTATGAAGCGTTCCATTCGGGAAAGGATGCTGGGCCTCGAAGAGAGAGGAGAGGAGGGGAGGAAGGTAGGGTAATCTTTTTGATGGCGTGGTTGAATGGAGGATTGGATAATAGATTGATATCATGAGCTTTCGAAAATTGGAGGGGTCGAACAGGTCTTTGCGGGAGAAATCTATTAGCGGGAGGTGCATTACTCCTATTTGAAAAGGGCCTGTTGGGGGCGGGAGCCGTGGCGTTGGTTTTGGTTGAGCTCCCAATATAGGGATAACAAAGAGGAGGACGAGATATCGGAGGATCATTGTGGATGTGTCTTGTCAACTATGAACTGCGGGGGGATGATAGAGGGTTTTTATCTTATTGATTCTTCTGCGGGGTTATGTATCTAGGTATCTGTTTACAGTGCTGATATGAGCCAGGATTGATGTGTTCCTGCATCTGTTCGGATTAGGCTATATGCATTACTACGCAGACACACCAGAACGTGACTACGCTAGAAATATATTTCCATCGTGGCCTTATGACTGAACGGACCTCGAACCAAAAGGAATACATGAAGTATTTACCTATGTTTCCAGTTTTATATCACAAGCTGTTTTTCATTAGATGGTAATTTCCGTCCCAAGGATCGAGAAAATATAGAAGCTTATCAGCATGTCAAGCCCATATGGCTTGGCACACCTCATGTTCAGTCGCGTGGAGTGCTGAATAATCGGTCTGCATGAAAAGAGAAACTTGGAAAAGCCCCCTCAGGTAAAGGTACTCATTAATGTAAAAGCGGGTATGGTGTATTTGAGGGTCGTAGACTCTTTCTATTGTCCTGCAGAGAAATAAACGAGCATACAATTCCGTCTGCACTTTCTACTCTTCTTATTCTCGCTTATGAATTGACGGGAATAGACGCACTCAAACAGATAGATCACAGACAACCTTTTGCCTTTTATATAAGAACGAAAATCAGGGATCAGATTCTTCTTGAAACCAAAATGAACGCTTATTGAATGCATATCTGAATTCCGACATCATTATGCACTGGTAGCCCGTTTGCCCACGACAGGAGAATCTTTATTAAAACTTTTCTCGGATGTTTGGTCCATCAATTTATTTATTCTAAGTATATAAAATAATGACACAGTTAAGTTAAGCTACGATAATGAAAAAGTTCTCGCTAATCTCTGCTACATTTCTTGTCTAATGAAATAGAGCTACGAGTAGACTAAAAACATCCCTTGAGACTGGCTCGCTAATCAGGGTAGGTTATCCTGCTTTCCAACTCAAACTGCCACACATTCAAAACTCTCCAAGTAATCAGGGTTCCCATACCCATTGTACTTAGCAGCATTGGGGTACAGACATAATGTTCTTGTAAAGCGATGGCCAGGGTAAAAGCGGCTCTCGGCGGGTATTTCGTTGGGAGCAGTTCCATCTTCAACCCAAGACCTCAAGGCACCAAAGGCATCTACGGGGGCTGCACCAGGAGTAATACCAGATCCACAGTGATCAACTCTGGGAGCAAGAAAAAGCCGAAAGAACTCGTCGACTTCAGTCGTGCCACCCATTCCCGCGTCTACTTCCTGACGATACTGCAAACTTCCTTCGTGTGGAATCAGTTGATCTGCTTCACCGTGCCACACAAGAAGCTTTCCTCCCGTGCTTTTCAGGGATGATAAATCGGGATTGGAGGACTCGATGACATCTCCGTACTCGCGAATGGATTGAGCTACCAAGTCTGCAAACTCCTTGTTTTTGATGGTGGAAAGATCATAGGAAAGGTCTTTCTCGAGGAAATTCAGCATCCATGTTGCCGCGATGGGTAGTGATGCAGCAACACGCTTTCCATCCACGATTGTGGTATTTGTCGTATATTGCAGTGGAGTTCCTATGGTAAACCCGTGCCATAATCGCTCTCCCTCAGGTGTACTCGGGCCATCCCACATTCTCTGGACCACTTCGGCTACGCCCTCCGATGTAATGATATCTGCTTCATCACACTGAATCTTCGTTCCCACTACAGAAGAAGCTTTAAAATCGCACGCGTCCAGATTAGAAATCACCCCATCCTTGACCCCATCCGCTGCATCGCAAGTGTCAATTACCTTCTGAACCACAGCGATAGCTCGCAATTCGTCGGGAAAACACCCAACTCTTGCATCACGGCCTGCGGCCAAAATAAGGAAGAAACCAACTCATTCCAATACACCGCCGGCGCGCCCGCTAGAATTCCATCGAACTCTTCGGGAAATCTTTGAGCAGCTTCTAATCCCTGTCGTCCTCCCGTCGAACACCCATTCCAATATGAAAAGTCTGGTTTGTAGCCATAATAACTCTCCGTTACTGCTTTCCCGATGGTAACGACATCGTGTGGTGCTCTCGTAGCGAGGTTTCTGAGTAGTTCGACGTTAACGTTCCCATTCGGGTTGAGACCCCATGAATCAGCGCTTTCTGCCGTCCCGTTCAAACCACCGTCCGTGGAAGCGGCAGCATATCCTTGGATTGCGAATCTACCCAGTCCTCCCCCGGCTCCTGTGACGCCAGCTGCGAATCCACCACCTCCTAAGGCGACAAACCGGTCATTGTAGGGATTCTCTTGTTGGGAAAGAGGAAGCCATATTTGGACGAGGACTGTGTCGTTTACACCTGGGTGCGTGAGGGTCACATTCACTTCGCAGACATAAATGTTTGAGGTCTCGCCTAAGAAGGGGGAGAAAGGGTCCAAGCCAACCGATATGTTGTGATATTCTCGGGTTGTGATCGAAAGAATTTCTTTTCCTGGGATCTCTGGGTAGGTGATGTTGCCATAGACTGGTGTTGATTTGTTGGTGTAATGAGGCAGCAAATTGCCAAGTATTGCCTTGAAGAACACGGCCGAAGTCAAGAGGATGAGAATGTACATCGTGAAGTATAGAGGTCAAATAATCTTCGGTACTCGCAAAGGTGTGCGATATGGTGCACATGATGGTGGAAGAGAGCAGTACTTATACTCCTTTGTATAAGGTCCAAAAAGCTGCTTTGTACCCAATGCAGATGACGAAGTACATCTCATGAATCATTCCATGTCAAATGCTGAAGTAGGAAAACAATCGTCAGCGAATTCTCGATCTAGGCTACTTGCAGCAATTCCAAAGTCTAGTTGCTATATAAGTACGGCCGTAAGATTTGTGATCATTGCTTAGTACACACCTAGCTTATGGTGATTTTATCCTAAAAGCCGTGTACAACTGAAATAGTCATATACATAGTTTAGAACAATAATTGACTTTCGCTTTTTATTATATTAGGCATATGAAGATAATTAGCCGTTTGGTATAATGATCTTCTAAGGCGTGAATGAAGTAATGACTAGGGACTTTAAGCATGGATGCTGACAAAAAGATGCATATTACGGTGCCAAGCACATACAAATTGACGCTCGACATACACCCCTCGCGAAGTGCATACCGCATTGGAGGAAGCTACACATAAGTGCTGACGGAATATTGCTTCATGCTGGCTCAAATTGAACCAGAAACTTTATCCTCCCCGCGCCGCTTTGGGGCTCTTTTCAGGGGAGAAAGTCAAGATACCGTAGCTCCAAAAGGTACGGACGTTAACCGATGCGGATCGAGTCACGCCTTGATAGAAGTTCAGGTTGTTCACCCGAGCTAATGCACTGTGCCTTACAGAGTATGTTGTGCTAACAGGGGGGGTTGGACAGGTTCTATTCCAGCTCCCAAAGTAACGATATATTTTACTGGGTTCGGGCAAGGTTGATAGCTGCTTTAGTTTTAATGCATTTAATTGCATTTCAATCTTGATTTGGCTGCTTCGCCCGGACATATTTACCAGTATAACATACGATGCTTGGCTAAGCATGTCGTGGATAAAGAAAAAGTCATGAAATATTGAAATACGTAAGAATGCCCCGCTTTTGTGGTTAAGTACAGTACATGTAACGATGAGATGCATCCGACAATAATTGATGTAACAAACGCAGCATTAGTGAAATCCCTGATTTATGCATCCCACATAAATGAACAAACGAACAAGATAGAAGGTCGGTGATATATAAGAATGCCCCTCTCTTCTGATTAGGTAGCTAGACAAGACATGCATGTAACTGTAATGTAACCAATAAAAAATCATTAAAGCTACTATTCGTTAATTCCCTAGCAGTTAGATTATGAAGCAGAAGATCTAACGAGATGAACTAACCACTGAGTATCAGCCAGTAAGACTCACCTCACACTACTTTCAACCTCGCTTACGATTATGTGGGGTTGAGAGCTTACAAACCTGCATAGACCCGCTCATTTCTGACCTTCGCAGATACGAGTATCGTTATATTATAGATGAAACAGAAAAACCGGGGACTGTATTCCTCCAGAAAAATAAATCGTAACTATAATCAGTATCCATTTACATCACAATTTCGGCTACAAAGTCAGTTGTCTACAGAACGGACAGAGGCGGATCGGGCACGGAATTACTAAACTTTTAATTATAAACTTTTAACTATAAAGAAGTCTCTTATGAGTATACGGATTTTTATATTAGAGGAGCTATAGTAACTATTACCTATAAGAGACGTAGGTAGTTATTACTTTCTGTATACCTCTCTTTTAGTATAAAATTATTCTAATAGTATTATATAATTAAAATAGTTTAATAAAGCTATATTAAGAGTTTAAGAAAATTATTACCGCTTACTTATTTTTATCTAGGTATAGTAATATTACCATTTTAATTATGTTAGAAGGTTAGTATAATTACTTTTTATAAAGAATATATAAAGTAATAAATAAATAGTTTCTTTATTATTAAATTTCTATTAGCTTTTATATTTATATTTATATCTTATATATTTAATTCGTTTATTTTATAAATATAAGCTCTTATTACCTTCAGTAAGGATTCGATAGTAAGAGTAGTAGTTCTATAAGTATATATATAATTATTTGTAGGTAAACTTTTAGTAATTCCGTGCCCGATCCGCCCATGTCCGTTCCGTACTTGATATATTCTTGCTCTCTCCAAATAATACTCTATATAGTAATAGGCTTTTGTAATGAGAAGACTAGTGTATTCCAATTGACTATTTCTACTGCAGACATATTAACCTCAACATTTGATCCAAAGATGGCACTAGACGCCCAGTCAAAGCAAAGGTACAATAATTCACCATCCAGGTCATGCCTAAGATCTCTAGCCAGGGTATATAAAGCCAAAGTCTTACGTGACAAGAACTGTGTCATTGTAGGAGGAATAATAGCAAACCAAACTACCTTCCAAAACACAACTCATTCTCTTGTGAAGCTTTGGGTCCTGGTGTGCTGTGAGTGATAGGTGTGATTTGAGCATATTGGTCACGCACAACCCGATCACGTTGTTATATAGTAATTATGTGGTAGGTAGACTAGTTTTCGAAGGAAGATCTTTTCATGTTACCTGCCTGTTTTTAAGTTAGTTGAGGGGTCGGTTCTGAGGGTGTGGTAATGTGATAATGGGAAAATAGGAAACTGGTGGGGTCGGGGTAGTTACAGTCGGTGCGATTAAGTCTGAGCCATTTAGCCGAACCCCACCAAAAAACGACGATTTGCCAAGTTTTCAATTGCTTATAAGTATACAGACTTCAGATAAAACTATTATTCCTCCTAGGTACTTATAGTTAAGTACCCTCTTAGTAGATTTATATAGGTGTATCAAGCTACATATAAGGTCTTTGTTAGTATATATCGTGATCTTCTAGACATACTAATTTTTATGCCGAATTTAGGCCGAATTTGGTGTAAAATACTACTTTCGTAAAAAGGGACAACTTTATACGCTTTTTATTTAATGCCCTATTTTATCTAACAAAATCGGAAGAGACAGAAAGGACGGAAACGTTAAAATAAAGGGATTTTATAAAGGATTTTATATTTCCTATTCGCCGTTTAGGTTTTTAATACACGTGATTATGCCGAGTTTTAGTGTAAAAAGTGCAAATAGCTCAGACTTAATCGTTAGTACTGTACATGTTTTTTAGTAGATTGGTTAACTAGACTACCTCCGCAACGGGGAAGTTGAAATTTGACTTTATATGTTACTTATGCGTATCTTCAGAGAAGTGTTTTCGTACTTATAGAAGGGAAGCTTGTATTCTTAGTAATTGATAGAATTACTTTAAAGCGAGGAAAGATTTATCATGGTGATTTTAATGTTGTTTTACTTCAAGGGGAACGTTTTGGGTGATTAGAGCTTCTGAAAATATATGCCAAGAATGTTTTCTACATTAAGTGATATGAGCTCATGTCTCCTTTATTCCGATGAGAAGGGACTTTTATGAATAATTAGAACTTTTGGGTTTGCAAAGATCGAGCATATTGTTTTTCTATCGATATTGTGTTAAGTACTCCAAAAGAGTGTGGTCTATAGTCTTATTTCTCATCGGTTCACGAATATCAAGACCTGACTGTACAGGCTAATTTCTACCCTCTGGCATATAAAGAGGTACGTCATGTTTGATGCTGCTAATATCCAGACATAAATTACCAACGAGAAGCTAGAATTCGGCAGCAACATGTTTTTCGACAGTCAAATGTAGAAAGTAAAATTCCTAGTATTCTTAAATCGGATTAGCGTGGATTGTACTTCGTAGATACTTACATGTGAGGGCAGAGCGCATAGAAATGAAACGGATATTTGCGTGCTCCATTCTTGCTTGTTAGTTTATCAGATAAGACACAAAAGACAGATTTCTTGGTAGAGTTTTTCCTTTGCCTTTATCTAATGAAAAGTGTATTGTGCAATGTATTTATAGGTGGTAATATATTCATGCTCGTACTACGAAGTAGTTATTAGGTGAAGAGTAAGTCAGTTGCAGGGACCTATAGAACAGCGTAAAAACCGTCGTAGAAGGTACAATAAGAAGTATTACGCCTGGGACGAAGTAAGCTTAAAATATAGCTTGTTTTCGGAAAAGGGTACTTAATTCGGTAATCACAAACTTAAAATCGTACGTGAAGCAACGAGGGGTTACATTAAAGTGCTAACATTAAACGCTTAATTATAAAAGATTCTAGCGAACTTCTAACGAAACTTACGCGTACTAAGCGGCTTCTTCTAAGAACGCAACAATTAGTAGGAATATAATCTACATATTAAAAATTTGAGAATCTTAGAAATCAAGTATGAAACGGCTAGTAAAAAGCGATTCTGACCCTATAAATGCCTGCTTCCTACCCAATTATTAGGCTCGTTTTACTACTGATATCAAGGTGAAAGTAAAGAAAACCTCGATACACGGATATGCTCAGGGCAGAATTTTTAAGGGTATAACCGAGGATATTCTTTTACTTCGTATCGAGGCTTTTCTGTAATACCAAAAGCTCATTATTCATAAGTGAAACAACGATCTGAAATTCCGAACCGCCCCAGTTATCGGTAAATCTGCGCTTAGCGGGATAACAGCCAGAAGGGGAAAACCCAAGCATCTTGGTATATACCAAGTAAGCCTAGGATCTTTAAGGTCAAAACATTTCCAGCCAAGTCGGTAAATGTAACAGTATCCGCCGTGGGGCAACCGCAGATGTTGTGTATTAGCTTAGTATATATTAGACACGATGCTCCCCCAGGAATGCATTTGGTACGTCAACTTCAATCCAACAATTCAGTTCTTCATCGTAACGCATCTGGCCGTTATATTTCTCTATACTCTATCAACAAGCAATCTACCACCCATCCATCAGCAAATATGAGAGCCGTTCAAGCAATCCTCTTCTTCTCTGCAGCCGTCGGGGTCATGGCCGGGTGCCAAAAAGGAACCGAAAGCTGTAGCCACAGCAATGTTAGAGCTGCCGAAGGGGGCTTTCACAATAGCTGGAAATGTGATGAAGCAGATGAGAAACCTTGCAATGCTGAATGCATGGTTACTGGTGCCGTGGCGGCGGGCCCGAACCCTGGTTTTGACAATGATCTAAATCAAATGTTGACCACGATGTGTTGCAAATGTAAGATACAGCTACTTGCATATATCATTGACCCTCAACATTGTCGCTAACATGCTCCGCAGGTTAAAACATACGCAAAGATAAGATATTGCTGGGGGAAATACTAGGAGCCTACCAAGTCCAACCGCGCCAAAGTCCTCCGTTACGACTGGCTATGGCCATGGTATGATGCATGTATAAACAGGGTCATTTTATTCCGATGCAACAGTTCAATAAAGTCGATGTCTTATCCATTTTGCTGAAAAATATGACTGAAATCTCAACCACAGTGCTCTCATTTCACCCACACGTTCATTGCATGCGACGTCCGCCTTGTTATATTGCACTCGGAATATATGTCTGATCTTGAAACTCTGATCCCTTCAATCTCTGTCAGTGACAATGAACCTCTTCAATAGCCTCCCCCGATTAAAACCCCGGGTTTCTTTGGCATTTACTCGCCCATTAGACCTTTCATTCATCTAGACTATCCTGACAACACGAGCAGATAGGAAAATTTGTCGTAAAAATCTTCATCTTAATATGAAGCACCTAAACCTCTAAGTAAGTCAATAGTGGTTATATTAAGATATTACTGGCTTATTCTCAGGCCAAAATAAACGCTATAACAGCTACGTAACCGGTTAGAGTGCCTGCGTCTCCATTTCGAATAATCCAGCAGCTCGCTAGGGCTTAACATCATTCAAATCACAAGTCAACAGCGCCTGGGCAATTTCTAAATATCCTCTCATTGAAACGAAGTCCTCTTCTCATGATGTCGAACTGAAAGTATCATGTGAGACTTGTCGCAAGCGGAACGCCCACGCAACAGGACTTAACGTGGTCAGTAATAGGGGTGCTTGGGTTTCTCTCTCATTCTAATTAGAGAGGAATCATTTGTCGTCGAATTACAGAGCATGCATAGACCTTGCTTTTTCACAGGTTTCTTCTTCGGACACTTTCTTTCAGAGGTTACGCGAACAATCTTCTTGGAAGCATAGCAAACTTAACAGATTTATCTGGCTCTTGGTTTACTTGCGAGCAGCCCACCTTGAGCGCTATCACGCCCCCTTTTCGCATTTCGTGTTTTGTCCAGGCGGTGGGAAAAATAGTACAAAGTTAGCCTTGAATGAGATGGTCCATGTTATATGGAACAGGATAAAACCAGGTGGTGTGGGAGTGGAAAGGAGAACATAGGGGTTTGGACGGTGTTGTGATGTATGATGTTTGCGACCGGGATAATAATGTTTTTCAAATTGCGTGGTGCCGCAGTTGCAATAAACTAAATCATCGAAACGCATTATCGCATATTCGGGGGTGATCATAGCATAGATTCGTCAAATAGAGAGCGCGGCGAGAATAAGAGGTTCGATGGAACAGTTGAAGCGGGTAAAGGAGGGGGGGAGCGGGAAACAGACCAGCGGACTAGCAACTCATTTACTTTCTCGCTTAATCAGAAAGAGCAAAGATTCAATATCAACCTCGACATCGCGCGCTATCCCCACACAAGATTACCTAGAAAACTCAAAACAGTCCAAAAAACTCAAAAAAACTATTGGTGCCGGACAGGCTCAGGTGCTGTTACGAGAGAATCACCTATGAATAGGTAGCAGTCACGCTGTCCCCCTGTGGCTACTTGCTTCTCCTCCCGGACGAGTTGGGCAATCTGAGGGTAACTATCAGGGGTTCCCACTAGGCTCCCTAGTCACTGATGTTACCATCGCGCCACCGGAGCTTCGACTACACTTCTCCTGATAGATGCCAAGTTCTGTGTTATTTGGGGCTAAGTAGCACAGCAAGTGGCACCAGTGGGTGCAACCGTTCGTGGGACACCCTGATTCCCACCAGAAATAATGCTAGTAAGCTAAAACAAGACCTCTATACAGAAAAAAATAGATTGCTGTAAATAATACCTTGTCAAGTTTAATGTTATAGCTTCGAATTATTTAAATTAAGTCGTGCTATAAAATTCATCGAAGTTGTAATCGTCTAATTTAGGTGTAAAATGTAAGGGCTGTCCCACGAACGCTTGCACCCCCTGGTGCTGGTTTGGGGGAGGGGTTTGATTGGCCCAGGGTCACATGACTGACCCACTCTAGACTCCCCGAGGTCTTTCCGCCCTGGTGCCGTCACCAGTGACGGTAAAGGATGAATGTCAACAGAACTCGTAAAGTGTAGGCAGGGGACTGCTACTATAGTTGATTTACAACACCCTTAGCCTACTTGTCATAACACTAAGCTCAAATACTATTGCTAGCACAGCTGTAATTCCACCGTACCTGCCTTAAACTAATCACAAAACAAGCTGCCACTGGTCACATAGATTAATTTGATTGATTTAGAATGACAGATCACTACTTCCCAGTATCGCCAGGCCTTATTTTGAAATTCAATTCTTGCTCTTTACTTCTGTCTGGCCATATGTTGGACGGGTAAATTTCCTGCCTCTAACCAAATGCCTGGCGAGGGTATTGAGCTATATACTATACTGTTCCTTCCGGCGGCTCTAGCCTCCTATTCTACGCGGTAAATTGGGAAATCAGGGATGCGACGAGGGGCAAGGTATGAGAGTTCCGTTATATTACGTTCTATTCACTAGAGACTTCTTACCAACTGAATCCTAAGCCCAAAAGTTCATCCTATTATCAACACAATAACAATCCCACAAAGAACCTTCTTTCACCCTATTCAACTCACTTTAAGTCCGTATCTTCAACAATACCCCAGCGAATCAAAGGAATAAAGAACCCCACAGGATCAACATCCGGCACAATGTCAAAGAAACTCCCCCAAGCCACCCGCCACAATCAGCCTGCTAAGCGAGGACTTGAAAAGGCGCGTAGTGACTGTGAATGAAGAAGCGTGAACCGCCATAATGGCGCTAGTTGGTTGTCTAGAAACGTTATTGTGTTTCTTGACGCCAAAAGTCGCGAAGCGCTTTAACGCTGCACAACTACTAAATTTGTTAATGTCGCCAACTTTTTGACGTAACATCATGACACACCAGAACGCGCAATGGAGTCAACGCTCACCCAGAACAACGAGGACGCACCACAATCTGATATGGTGGAACACGTCGAAGCGCCCAAGATGGCATTGCCAGATATCGAGGACGAGAGCCAAGAAGTCAAGCATACCCTCCCATCCACTCTCACCACCTCCAAAACCACAAGTATTGACATCGTATCCCTATCACCCGAGGTCCAGGACTACCTCACTGAATCAATCATGCCGCCCACCCACCAAAAAAAGCTAATCCTCTTCATGCTGGAGCACAAAACCGGCAAAACACCCGCCAGTCTGTCCGCTCCCTGGACCGCCTTCCTCGATTCACTGGGATATACACATGAGTGTCTGAGTAAAGAGCAGAAGAAGGAGTTGCGGGATAAGACGCAGAGAAAGATGTACTATCTTTTCAATAAGATGGAGAGGGTTGGGGCTGCTAGGATGAATGAGGGGGATGAGGAGGGGCGAATGGGCAAGGGGGGCAAGAAAGTGTTGTATGAGTTTGCGGACTGGTGTGAGCTGTGGAGGGAGGAGGACTGGGATGGGGATTTTGGAAGACCGAAGGGGTTTGTGGGTAAGGGGTTTGATGACGAGGAGAATTTGCAGAAAGTTGAGGCCGCTGCGAAGGCCAAGATCAAGAGTGTTAAGGAGAAGATCCTTGCTGGAAAGGTCGACACGGTTGGTGTTGCGAAGGCCAAGGCTAAGGTTGTTAAGCAGAAGGGTCCTGGTGGGAAGGCCACCAAGAGTTCGAAGCCGAAAGCTGGTAGAGGTATTACTGTGATTAATCCAGGTACGGTTACGACAATCGCAGGTACGGGGTATGCTACGCCTGGCGACTCATTTTCTGGATATCCGCAAGTTGTTGCTGGTAAGTCATTTCACCCTGTGAGTCAGAAAGCAAGAGCTAATTCGTGTATAGCGAATGAACGAGATGTTCATACCGATAATGACGCGGACGTGGAAATGGATGGTGACGAAGACTGGGAGGTCTTCGATGAGCCCATTCCCGAGGGATGGGAGATCAAAGATGGGTTTGTCGTCAAGAAAATCCATGAAGATGGTATGGGTCGTCCACTGGTTTTGACTCCCAAAGACGAGGGTTACTTTGGTCCTGCTGATGGTATTGCTGAAGAGTTTCTGCGTCCTGAGTCCGAGGGCAGATATTATCGTAATGAGAATTTGGAAATGCCCGAGTATCTTGACGTTGTCGCGCCAGAGAAGAATAAGGAGAAGAGGGTTGGTCATTGTCCAGGTTGCACTTGTTCCCATTTGAGTTGATTGGACGAGGCATTGTAAGGACTGAGGAATGACTTTTCATGTTCACACCACCAGCATGTATAAGCGTTGGCGTTTGGGTGTCACGCATTTCTGTGTAGGGGAGATCACTCGGACTACAGCACGAGGTCACGGGCTAGAGAGGGTCAATTTTTGTGTACGAATTCCTAGGCAGAAAAACTGGGCACTTATGAAAGCAGATATCGGAATAGTACCAAGTAATCCTTGATCATGATGACTTTGATTGCAGTTCTCTGAGAAATAAAAGACTTAGGAAGTTAGGTTTAACCCTATATTGTAGGCAAGAGTTGCGCTAGTGGCGCAGTTTGCAAGAATCCACTTTAGAAGAAGGTCGTAGCATAAATGGGGAGTTTCCCGGAAGCAATCTGTGAAGCTACAAATGCTCAGCCTTATCTTTGTGATACCGTAATCAAAAATGGAGGAGTTGCATGTTGCTGGACGTCAATAAAGGCTTTGGGCTCTTGGGCAACCATCGGCCCCTTAAAGCAGCAGCCTCGGCATCCCATCCTTGGCATTTGTGGGGTAAAGTAAGCTAGTACGAGTAAGGTAGTAAGCTGAGCTGTCTGACAGAATAGCGGCGGGAGCGGACGCATAGCGACGGTTCCCAACAAGCCGAAATGTCAAAAGCAATATCAACCAACCATCCTCATACTCTTACCGATACTATATAAACACCTGCAGCACTCCTCCCCACACCCGTCAGACCATGAGCAAGACTTTTGACGTTATCAGTGGCATAGTTCTTTCATGCGCCGCCGTCCACTGCTTCTCTCTCTACATTATCTGGATTCCGCCTCTTGATTTACCTCTCTTTGCGCTTATTGTGATCCTCAATCTGTTGCAATGCCTACCGACTCCTCCTACCCACTCCTAGATATCCCCGACATTGATCTATGGACTTTTCTTTTTGAACGACCCGAGAAGGAGAGGGAGTTTCTTGAGGATAAAAGTATGCTACTTCCTCATGGCGAACTTTGATTGTTAGAATATACCCCACTAACGTTACACTCGCAAGTAATCTACAACGACCCCGATGCTAAACGCACATACACCTATGCCCAAGTGCGAAGCACGGCAATTGAATTCGGGAAAGGGTTGAGATCCAATTGGGATTGGAAGAAAGGCGATGTGCTAGGACTCTATACTCCCAATTGTATCGATACACCAGCTATAACATGGGGTACACTATGGGCCGGCGGAATCATATCCCCCGCAAATCCCGGATACACAGCAGATGAACTGGCATTTCAGCTGAAGGATTCTGGAGCAAAAGCATTGGTCACTCTGAAACCGTTCTTAAATGCAGCCCGGGAGGCTTGCAAGAAGGCTGGTATTGATGAAGATAGGATTATCCTCATGGGCGAGGAGAAGGATGAGACTTTCCGATTCAAACATTTCACTGCTATCAAGAATCTTGCGGGAACATCGAGATACAGGAAGGCTAAGATAATTCCAAAGAAGGATTTGGCTTTTTTGGTGTACAGTTCGGGAACTACAGGGCATCCAAAAGGTGTTATGTTGTCACATTCAAATGTTGTGTCGAATGTTTTGATGGGAAATGTTAGTGAAGGGAGTAATCTGAGTTGGAAAGGTGGGAAAGACAATAAAGGGGATCAAATCCTTGCCTTCCTTCCTTTTTTCCATATCTACGTATGTACACACCCTTCCCCCCCCCCATCTTCACAAACTAACACAATTTTAGGGCCTCGTATGTCTTGTACACCAAGCATTATTTTCAGGTTGGACACTTGTCATCATGCCTAAATTCGACCTGGAAAAGTTTTGCTCACATGTTCAAAATCTGCATATAACATTCGCCTACGTCGTGCCACCGGTCGTGTTACTCCTGGGGAAACACCCTATAGTATCAAATTATGATCTTTCCTCAATTCGGATGATGAACTCCGGCGCTGCCCCTTTAACACGAGATATCGTAGACGCCGTCTGGAAACGTCTCAAAATCCCGGTGAAGCAAGGCTACGGACTCTCCGAAACCTCACCCACAACTCACACCCAACGATGGGAAGACTGGCAAACCTCCATCGGCTCAGTAGGCAAACTTCTACCAAATCAAACAGCGAAATACATGTCTGCAGACGAAAAAGAAGTGCCCGCTGGTCAAACAGGAGAGCTGTGGATCAAAGGACCTAATGTATTCCAGGGGTATCTGAATAACCCAACCGGAACAGCAAACGCACTCACTCCAGATGGCTACTTTAAAACCGGAGACGTCGGTCATCAGGACACCAATGGAAATTTCTGGATCACCGATAGAGTAAAGGAACTCATTAAATACAAAGGCTTCCAAGTTCCCCCTGCAGAACTGGAGGGGCTTCTTCTTTCCCATCCGGACATTGACGATGTTGCAGTTATCGGGGTGTATAATCCTGACCAGGCTACGGAGGTTCCTCGTGCATTCATCACGCCGAGAAATGGTGTGGAAGGGACTCCTGCAAAAGGAAAGGAGATTGTGGAGTGGATGTCCGGCAAGGTCGCCAACCATAAAAAGTTAAGAGGAGGCGTTGTCTTCATAGATGAGATCCCAAAGAGCGCTAGTGGGAAGCTTTTGAGGCGAGTGTTGAGAGACAGAGTTATAGAGGAGGAGGAGAGGGGATTGAAGTCTAAGCTCTAGGCTCTAGAGTGGTTGGGTAGCATTCTTTGGGTGTTTTTAAGTCGATATAGGTAGTTGGCATTTTGCTCGTTTGAGATGTACAGGCAGCAGGTTGTATTTATGGCGCGGTCTTCTGTTGGTTTTCTGGAATGGTAATGATGCGGGAGAACAATGAATAGCGATTACTTGGCGATGATTTTGTTATGGATCTTCCTTCTTTGGACAATTGGAAAACTAAACAGTTCACGGATTATTTTTAATGAGGGATTACTTTCTGAGAAGTATAGAAACCAAGCAATACTTTCTGATAGGTAAAGATGCAAGCTGGAGAAGAGCGAAAATCCAAGTCACGTGGAGATTGCCGATAACAAATGATAACAAATCAAAGCTGGAGCTCCAGGTCTCCTCCATCTCCCGCGATAGCGACAGCCCCTCAATTCAAACATCCCCTCCTCTATTCTCTTCAATTCTTTCACGATGGCAAGTTTTCGGGTTCCAACTCTACGCAACATTTTTTCCGGGGCAGCCCCGTACCTGCGACCAACACAACGTCGCTGGGCGCAAGTCCATGATATCCGTTTCCTCGCCACAGATCAATCTAGTAAAATCCTCGAGAAATACAAAGAGAAACTCGCGCAGAAAGCAAAAGAGTACTTCCCCTTTCCAAAATCCTACGAACTATGAGGAAGAGTTGGATTGCTGACTGAGATTGTAAATAGGGAGGGGTTACAGGATATAACCCAACTCCAAGAACGCTACAAAGACAAAATCCAAGAGCTCAAAAAGAAAGCATCAATTCCTCTTCCAAACCTCACACCACCACCCTCTCCTCCCTTCGATCCCTCGTCCCCATTCCCTGCTCCCCCGCCACCTCCGAAACCCCAAGTAGCGGGCAAAACAAACGGAATAAAAACACTGAATTCATACGTCGACGTCGAGAAGTCGTTAGCACTCCCAGTGAAAGAATTAGAGACCATCTGGCGACTTCGTCACGCTGCACATCCACAGACTCTATGTGCCGTCGTCCCGGTAGAAGCTTGGAAACCGATCCAGGAGACGGCGAAGAGGTGGCCGACTTTTTTGCTTCCTTTGCCGAAGGGCGTTTTGTCGACACCGGATACAGCGAATACACCGGCGAGTACAGCAGCAGGTGGGAGTGCGCCGACTGAAATTCATATCCTGCAATGGTCGTTTCCGGCCCCTGATACTGTGACGGTTATTTTCACACATCTTGCTGAGTTTAAATTGAGAGGGGAGTACTCGGAGCCCCATACCACTGTCACTTTCCATACGGAGATGCTGGGTGAGAAAGGGGTCGTAATGATGAGGGGTGAAGTGAGGGAAGGACGGGGTGTCAGTGTGGATGAGAGTAAATGGCTGGTTATGTGTTTGCAGAAGTTTTACGGGGTGCAGTCCCATGAAGGAGGGGGACGGAGGAGGCAGTTGGTGGAGATGTTTGGGAGGGGAGATGGGGGATTTAGTGTTGAGGAGCTGGTGGGTGAGTGTGAGAGGGTTGTTTGAACCAAAAGGAAAATAAGGGGGTGAGAGAGGATATAGGCGATGTGTAGATAGGAAAGGAAAGGGGCCCGAAACGGGTTCAGGTATAAAAGATGTATAGATATAATGACATAATCCTCCTTCTCAACCCAGATTCTTACTATCACCATGGGGGTTGGAATTTTGACAATAGGAAATACTTTGACAATAGCTGGTTGTAGTAGAAATAGCGCCTAATTATAGTCCGATCAGTGTATCTGATAATGACTTCCTCTCCGCTATATTCAGAGACCGGAAGCCCCTCTACAAGCTAGCTGAATGTGTAAGAGACGTAGTCATTACTCTGTACATACCATATAAAATCTTATTGAACAAAACTTTTATATAAGTAAAAGAAAGGGGGGGAATATATATTAATATAAATTTATAATATTAGCGCCTATGCTATATTTGTGGTTATCCTTCCTCACCTTCTGGAAATAGTACGCGAATCGTAGATTTATAGTTAATTGATTTTGTGAACAAAGCTATAGACTATTATACTATATCTATTGAATAGAGGACCCTAAACGAGAAGGATTTCCTGGGATTGGATTTTCGTCTCGTACCCCGGAAAAAGACAACAAAAGATCTTTATCTCTAAGTCGTCGAAAGTAAAGAGGCCTCGATTAGTAAGATTACTCAATGCGATCTCTGAACCCTACTAATCGCCCTCCCCTTCATTATAAGAAGGATTATATAGTAAAGAGCCGGCAATCTTGAATATCCAGACAGATCCTACCAGGCATTGATGTATATAAACCTCCATTCTCAACACCATGTAAACTTGGAGCTCCGTCCACGTATCCCAATCGCGCGTAATGCCGTTCAGCCAAACCTGAAAAACCTTCTCGTAATGAGAGGCGATTCTTGTGGTTTTTATTTGTAATTAGTGATTATGATTAATGTTCTTCCCTCCTCTCCCTTCCGAGAAAGGGTTTCTTTGGGAAGATAGGAAGAGGGATTTGCTGTCGATAGATTTGGTGCTGTCGAATCCAGTTCTTTCTTTCGTTCGGTGTAGTGGAAGTTTTGAAAAGCTTTCTAGCTGGGGGGTTGAGCTTGGGTTATGAGATTCCTTCTTTTTCTTTGTGGGCCGGAGAAGGGGGTTGTGATGTGAGGGGTTTGAGGGGACTCCTTCCGAAACATCACAGATCCAACATTTCCCATTTGTGAATGATGACCTGTGAAGACTTGGAGGGTGGGGGTTTTTATATTGTTTCTTCAAGGTTTTGGGTGGGTTTTTTTCGGGTTTGAGCTGGTGTATCGATTTATATTGGTAGTTAATCTTTCTCCTTGGACTCCTAAGCGTTGTCGTGACACCTTGATGATTATTCTAAGAAGCTTTGGTAGCATATTCTCACCTCCTTCCTTACGAGACCTTTCCAGCTAACAAACTATATCACATCGAAAGTTCTCATCATAATATCCGAAAAATAATACCTTTTTGGTACTACTGCTATGCACACATACAAAATCCCCTCACTCAAAAGAAACCCTCACCAATTCAGCTACCTCGACTCCAACAGAAAGGGAAAAGGCAATATATAAATCCGCATGGCCAATGAATGTTTCCACTCTTTGGCACGAAGACAATGAAACGCTCCTTCCGTTGAATTCTTCTTAGGGAGCGAATAAGTCGTGTTTCTTCCCCTCTTTGTCATTTGCTAGTGGAGATAGGTGGCTGTATTCAAGCTACGGAGGATATTGTGCGTGTTTCTATGAGTTCGAGATTTTAAAGGAATTGTGAGGATGAATTGTGAGTTTTATCGTCGAAAAGGTGTTTACTGTAAAAAATGTTTCTCTCGAATTACAAGTGGATTTCACATGGATAAGACAGAATTCTGACTCGCGCAGATATGGGAGTTTGGAAGTCATTACTGTATGCTCTGTATGAAGCTGCGCCCTACTCAAGTGTCCGACAAGTTCTTTGATGTTATTAACTACACCCAATTCCTATCATGAGGCTTGCTGGGTATTGATTCGATTTTGTGGTTTTGGAGGCAATCATGCGTATCGATTTTGAGTTGAAGAGTGCGAGAAGTCTGATACGCAATGTGCGTCATGAGTTTGGGCGGGAACAATTACAGTATAGTAAGTCTTCAATTCTTTGCCTCGCTTATCATTCAACGCATGGCTTGGTGTTGAAAGCTAGCTCTTAGCTTTGCAATAAAGTACTAAAGACAAGTAGGAATAATGCATCCTGGGGCTCAATTTCTCGAGCCTAACAACCTATCCCTTCCAGACAATAAAGTGCCAAAAAAAACGTGCACCAAAAGTGGAGTAAAAGTGGAGTAAAATATCCATTTTTCCAATATCTTCTCCGTAAAACAAAGTCGTTTAGCCAACTAAAACACGTTACTAAGTATTTGAGCCTCACTTTGACCCAGTTAACCATCCACTTTGAGTGCACGTTTTTTTAGCACTTTATTGTCTGGAAGGGATAGTTTTCAGGCTCTCGTTTTTCTTTTCTAGAGCGACGAGGTACGGCATCCCAAATCTACTACTAAACCAGATAACTAAATCGTAAATCGCAAATAGTAAAAGTTACTCTATATAGGAGGAAGAGCCAAAGGACAGAGTTATTAGTCTATTAAATTTATAGTATTCTATATAATATAATACAGCTTCTCTACTATAACCCTCTCACGCCCCCTTTCCTCACCCCTATTTTCGTATACGGTCCCTCGCGAGTCACGTGTAGCGCACTTGCCGTACCCCTGCCTATGGATACCCCCCGGCGGCTCCCCTTAAGAACCTGCCCCTCCTTCCCTACCCCTCTTATACGCCTTCTTACTCTACCTAGCTTTTAGATACTCGCTGTTATAATATTGTGTCAGAAATAAAGAGAAGAGAAAGTAGGAGGGGGAGAGAGGATAGACAAGTAGCAAGCAATTCTTAGCGTAACACGTGCTAGCCTAGCCTCTTTAGGAAGGTAGTATTAGGGGCTAGGAATAAGCGACACGCACGAAAATATTTCCCCGCCAAGCCCGCTTCTATCCCCTCCGCTACCCTCTCTCTCTCTCTCTCCCTCTCCCTTTCCCTCTCTCTTCTAAACAACATACTAAGGCATAACACTTGTACGATAGCGAGGGTGCGATAATAAGGGTATAACAGCGAAGGTACGATAGCGAGGGTAGGCAATAGTAAGGATAGGCGATTGCGAGGGTAGGGAGTGTGTACGTAAGAATTTCAAGGCTGTGAAGTTTAAGAGAAGGTGGGGGTGTAGGGGTATAGGCACAAGAGTAGGTAGTAGTAGTAAATATAAGACTTTTGCGATTTACGATTTGCGATTTAGTCATCTGGTTTAGTAGTAGATTCGGGATGCCGTAGCAGGGGATATAGTTGTGCTTAAAAACGCTGCGACTAGTTTATTAAAAGCAAAATAAAAACCCACGTCAAACATCCAAGCCCAGATCTTGGAAGAATTACTTATCGTTGATAACATGCTCCTTATAGATTTTAGATTCTCATCTCCACTTACGAAGTATCTCTCTAAACCCGGTGCTGAGTGTACCGCGGCATTATTGACTGGGACAATTGTGTATATAAATTCTCTTCTCTCTAAAGGTCTATCGTCGTTGTCATCCAATACTTCATGGAGTATCACGGATTTGTGGAGTTGTCTCTTCCATCATTTTCTGTGGGGAATGGCGACCTTCATACCCTCCTTTCGAGAATTATGAGACATCAAGTGTCATGTGCTAATGAGCCATGTTATGACCTTCGGAGAATAAACTTGTGAGAACCTAAACGTTGATTTTACTGTCGACATATTTCTTGCTGTCGATTTCCCACCTTTCGTTTGTTTGACCGTTCTTTCCTATCTCGTTGATGGCATTGAGGGGTTGAATTCTGGAATTCGTGGTTTGGCAGTCTCTGGGAGGATAAGATGGTAAGTTGACAAAGTTTACCTGGCCCTGTCCATAGCCTCTCCTGGCCCATTTGGTTCGCATGGTTGAATAGTTGAAATTTTTCATCGCTCGTCCATTGTTCATTAAATAGTTGAATTCCAAGTCATTGCATTCTAGCCTGTGATTTGTTGGCAAGACCCCTTTCTCAGGTTCAATAAAAACAGCTGTCAGCTAGATCTGATTCCTCTGAATAAAAGTTCAACTAGGGCGCATTTTCACTGTCTCGGGTCAGGTTACTTTTACATATTCTAGAGAAGGGTATGGGTGGAGATGATTTTGTAATATTCCTGTCTGGAGGGATATCCAAGTGATGGAGTTGTTCATGCAAAGTTTATTGTGACCATTTCTGTCAAATTGTGATTAGCGTAATTTTTCTAGTTTACGTTCATCAAACTCATCAAGTAGTTCTCCAGCTTAGATCTTGCTTTCAAGGCCGAATTTTCTGGTTCAGAAGAGCCATCTTACAACGTGTTATGGTATCATAAGCATGTGATTATCCCCATAACAGAATTCTCGGAAGTTGTGTAGGTTCAATATCTGACACAAATTTTGGGTAACGTAGTTGCCCACCGCCACAGCTACCACCACATGACGGAAGTAGACTCAAAAGCAACGAAGCACCATTAATTCGGCATATTCATAGAGGACTTATATGGCTATGTGAAACCTTTGGTGTTTCAAGCATACGTAGAAGGATGATCTATGAGTTGTTGTTGAAAGCTGGGTTGGTGACATTTTATTTAAGATTACATATGTTTTCTCGATGAGTTTGAGGAACACCAAGTGGAGGGTTTGAAGTATCCAATATTTTCAATCGTATTTTAGAGAAATCTTTTCTACGTTAGTAAAGCCAACAATTGAATCTGAGCATTTGCTCAAGTTCCGGATATACAAAGAACGAATGCTATTCAAATGCAACTGCAGTTTTGTAGATTTTTTGGAGGAAGAAAGTCTGTCCAGGGGATTTAAAAATGGGTAGCTTCTCAGTTGGATTTTCAATGTCTATCCTTGACACTGTTTATTAAAAAGATTATCCTGTATCCTGATAATATTTTCTTCCTCTATCTCATAACAGGAATTCATTGTTAATCTTTGGTCCTTACCACCACGTTTATAATACTATTATCCTAAAAGCCTCGCTCAACTAAAATAGTTACATAAATTATTAGAGTGACGATTGGAATTTATCTTTGATTAGCTTACGTATAGCAAAAAACATTACTTAATTGTGCTAGATGTTTAGTTGACCAAGTTTTTATATTGTATGTAGAGTGATAACAAGAGGCCTTACATTGGCTAAATATAAACCCTTTCACTTGGAACATGCACTAGCATTACAAGTCAAAGTCACAATCAACAGAGAATGAAGGGTGTTCTGCCTACGTGCGTGCCCCGTGATGATTCAAACGTTGGTGGCATAAGTGCGGGGTTGTTGCTACGATTAGTTGACCTGCCTTTGGCCATCGGATTAATGAATCATCTCTTTGAAAACAGGAAAGATATTGTGGCTGGCTCCTTTTTAGAGGTAAGGGAGTTTGGATTGGGGATAGGATTGGTATTCTCCCTTACACTACAGTTTGTACTACTTGAGTGCAATAAACTCGCGTGTTAATTGAAGAGGATAGAGCCTTGATCTCAAATACAAGACATCAAGAACATGTTTCTCGGAGCCAGTGATGCTTATTTTGAACCCTTAAAAAAATGGAACGAATAAACAATCAATGAATTCTTTTTTTTATCTCTCCAGTCTTCAATAACCCCTCCCGTGTCAAACTTCCATCTTTAACCACCATTCCTAGGCCGCTAGACACCGTGAGTATTGAAAAGAATAGCAAAGTCGTAGGATACCTCCTACTCGTTTTCTAATGAGAATCGGCGAGAATTGAAAAGATTAATAGGACAGCTTTTTTGCAGACCGTGAAACATCCTTAATTTTGTTCGTTAAGGCAAACTTCCCCCCACCCTCCCCCGCCTGCATGTCCCTAACCCGCACCTTGATATTTTTAAGTAATTTGGTACGCTTCAGCCCATCCAGAGAGCCATCCATGCTAGTAGAGAGAGAAAGGTGCGGATTCTCTATGGTTGACGATGAAATGTAGCCTAAGATATCAGGAGTCGAAAGCTGGTAGTGTACCCAGATGCTGAATATGCAGCAAGAGAGGGGGAAAACAGATGTCAGAGTGAGTATTGCGAAGTAACCCCAATGGCATTCGATGATCGTCAAAGGCTGTAGCGGCATCGGTACAACGGACTGGGACCACATCCAACCTGACGGCTCATTATCAATACTCTTTCCTGCTGCAGTTTGGACCCAAGTATTGAATACCGTAGTAAGGCGAGTTGAGAAAGTGACATTGTCAGTCTCGGAAAGGTTCACAAGTTTTTGTTGATAAGTAGCGCCAAGTCCATCTGCGAGAAACCTTTCCGTATAGGACGAAGTTAGGGGAGAAGCACTATCTATCTGTGGCCATTTACCGAGGATACGGGCTGCTGTAGTATGGTTCCGAAATATCGTATTTGTCGATAAAGTGGCAATTCCTATTTTCTTCACTTTGCATTGAAAATTCGCATAATCCACAGAGACCCCGCATTCATAAGTAATATTTCTGATGTTGACGTATATGAAACAATACCGGACAGTCACGTATGAATTAAAAAAGGAGTTGAAAAGAATACTTTGCTGTCCTTTCGAATCAGACGAGGTGGTGAAATTAGTGTCAACGAAGAACCCTGAACCCATTTTTGCACCACCAACCAGGGCTGATTGATTCTCATAGATAGAATTTGGTCCAAGAAACGATGTCCAGGATTCATTACCTTGGCCTCCAGAGATTGAAGCACAGTTGAACTCATATATATTGGCCTACCTCGAATTCCACGGATGTGAGCAGCTCATCTTCCCACATAAGTGGTGAAAGCGGCGTCTCTTGAGAAACCACTCCTGGAGTAGATGAAAGATTGACGAGAAGGCCCACGATTCTCTGGCCGACAAGGCTCGTAAGATTGTTTGAATATGGCCGAATTGAATTGCATTCTGGAAGTTCCAAAGACCCATTGCTCGGTAGCGAGGGGAGTAGAAGTCTAGAGTAAGCGAGGATGTTAGTTTGCCAGGCCTTTTACGCAAAGAGAAGAAACACAAGAAAAGCACATCAATAGAAATTTGAAAAGACTCAAAATATCTTACTGCGCATTTTCGTCAGCGCACGGATGCTTCAGCCCCGAACTTCCCGCTCGAGCATTATATAGCGCATATGTGTAGTTTATTGCAAGTTCGAAATCCTCCTCGATTGTCTGGAAATTACTCGTGAAATTGAAAGTAATCCATGGGGCCAGAATAGTGGTTTCTGTAATATTTATAAGGTTTATGATGCGAAGCGAAGCTTGGCCTGCCAGAGGAGATACGGCCCATAGGCATAACAGGCCAAATTCCTTTGCACCAATCGTACCAAGGGAAAACAGTGTCACCATGGTACTGGAAAGCGATCGGCATCCTACGAGAATCTCTAATGCCTGATATTTCTGATATCAGCCTTTCGCATAGAAGTTACTTGTGGGGTTGACGAGATGCCTACCCCTAAACTTGATCCTTTTTCAGCTTTCCACCTCGCAATTAATCGCATGGTACTTCCAAGTATGCCTGCAAATAGGATAGGAATTATCGTTGGGCCTATCTTGGCTATCTCAAGCAGGCGATTATTTAGAGAATTACTGGAGGGTGGGCCATGTTATCCAACATCTTCCGTGCTGGCATCAGGGTAGAATAAGACGGGTTCACAAGGAGAGATTTGGGTGAATGGCCCCTCGGTAGTATACTTAATGGACGTGCTGGGATACGTGGAGTCGACTCTGGCTGCCAATATTGCGAACACTGATAATCCATTAAGTTCTGCAAATTCATGGTTTATACATTCTTACCTAAAACCATAATGGCTGCTACAGCCATAACAACGTGGACGCAGATCTCCAGGATATCGCGTTTGCGAGTTTGGCCTGACTTTGTGACAAAAAACCCCCATTTCTTGGGTCGATGCGTTGTTGTATTCTCGAAATGAGATGTTTCCTCGTTATTCGGTATAGAAGATTCTTTTGCGACAGCTGAAACCTTTTCTGCTTTAATATTTATACCTGAAGGGGTTTTCGGAAATGCATCGGCGTTTTCGTGAGTGCCGTTCCTGGAAGTTCCAGAATTGAGTCCGAAAGAATTTTCATCGACATCAGTTGAGCCAAACAAACTAGTTGGTTGGTGCTAGGTGTATGGGGATGGTCATGATTGTGGTCTTCGTGCGTGGCTAGCTGGATTGGATCTAGCGCGTCTTGTGGCAGAATATCATAATGCGGGGTTTCGATGGAAGTATTGATTGGCTTCATTGTAATGTATTATCCCTGTGAGCTAGGCTCAAAAGACTTGGGTCCGTATATTTTGATGAGGTGTTATTTGAACGTTCAAGTCCCTAGAAAAAGAGGGAATTATGTGGAGGGTTTGGAATATACAGGATTAAACTAATTGATGACAAGTTAGAAAGTGTTTCTACCCAATAAGGAAGTTCTAAGTTATCCCTTTCGAAGGATATAGGTAGATTATCTGAGGTGACTTGCTCCTTCTTGAAGCGAAGAATGAACGATGTCTTGCGAAGGGGCATTAGCGTTGCCCAATACAGTACAACAAGGCAAATTGCAGGTTGGTGTTGAATGATTTGAATTCCCAAGACTTATGAATCAATATTTTGAGAGCTGTCTTTGACGATAAGTTGATAGCAGGATCTAGGCAAACACTGGCGACGAGAGAAGGCAAATAAAGAAAGAGGGGGCTGCTAAAGTATAAGGAGACTTTGAATTTGGTTACACGACTACTGCAACATTGTTTATATGTTACTCTCAAAGAGAAAGCATGAAGTAAGTGGCAGTGTGCATGCAGCTTGCTTGCAACACATTACACAAGACTCTCCACATGACTTTGGGACATTGTATAGCTATGGCGTATTCTACCAGAGATCTCAGCGAAGAAAACGAGGCACAGTTTCAATCTTAAGTAGAAATCTATCTTTTCATACACATATTTAGAGCTTAATTTCAAGGATCACCTGGAATCTTGCACTTATATTGTATATCACGTGACCGACCCCAGTTTGTTTGGTTAGGTGCGACAAAGGCGCACAGGTGAAATAACGAAGTAATATATGAAATGGAACGCTATTACTCTAGAATTTATTGAGGACTGCTGCGCGTTTCCTCTATATCTACGAAATCGCGCGAAGCTTCTTAAAACTCAAGCACCTTCTAGCCTTGAAGGTAATGTAGGAGAACTACTCTATCCTGTGGAGATACTCATCTTTCTTAGCTCATAACAAACCCCTTTGTAAGTAAAAGAAGGAAAGCTAGGAGACTTAGCCGCATAACATACAGGACTGAGAATATGGCGGGCGGTTAGAATAGTGAAAGTTAGAAATAGTAAAAGTATTATCTGGGACTGTAGACAAAACGATCGATAGTCTCGTAGCTTTTAGAATGTACAGTAAGGTATACTGGTATGATACAATGTCTATATACTTACCATAACTCCTCACTCCTCCATGCTCAATCCAACCTATTTGCTCTGCGAATGAAGTATGCGGCACGTGATACACAAATAATAAATGCTGAGGAAAAACAGCTCAAATCTACCACATCTGGGCACAATGCCTTTTGTAACTCACACTATGGTGATGTTTTCATTATGCTTAACAACCCCTTGTTTTCCTATACAAACTCTGAAATAAGAATATTACGCGTAAACAATAAGGAACTTGCACTTCCAAGCGAGGTCCGATGTAAAGCCGACTGAGGGGGGAGGCAGCGTGTGGGAAACCATGTCACATCATTTGCCTACTTGTGTCTTACAGCAAGTAAATTTTGATCAACAGAATACCTAGCCATTATGTCCACATGTCATGAGAACTGACTGATAATGCGGGCATTTGAAGCAAAGCTCATTAGAAGAGGCACGCTCGAATCTTGCTTTTATTGCTTGAGATTACTCAGCAGTAATAAAATCTTTTTAAACCTGGCCAGTATTGAGCCATTATACACAAATCTACAAGAAACTTCACCCTGCAGTTTCCATTGTAGCGGGTTTTGAGATAGTTATAGTGATACAGTTGTTCTATCACCTTTATACCTTCATTTTTCCTGTAATAAGTACTAAGCATGTTTAGTAGCAGCACAAAACGTACCTTTTCCCTTTCAGTCAGTTTTCTTTTCGCTCCCTCGTCTCGAATACTTGATCGTTTCCTCCCTTTTCGAGGGGCTATTGTGGCAGTTTCTGTAGTCCTGTGCTCTCGAAGAGATGTAATACAAACTTCGCTAAATCTGCTCTTGAGGCTTTGGGGATAATTACTAGCGAGTAACGCTTTAGTACTGTTCATCCTTAATTTTGATTAGGGAGCTTTAGAATAGGTACCTCGCTTCCCTCTGTCTGTCGGTGTGTCGAGTGAGGTTATTGCGAGTTGCTGTGAATGGACTTGAAATCGCTGCGGGTCCACCTACGCCAGAACACCTTGGAGGTGAAACTAATCCTATGATGGATGAAGTCATTCTAGGACCAAACTTGAATACCGATTGTGATATCATTGTTACCGTGATGTCATTTTGTTGTATTTCGGGGCTAGTGAAAGATGTTTATACCTTGCGTTCCTTTTTCCGGGCTTAACAATCAAAAAAGCACGGATAACGGATAACGGAAAACCCTGAAATTCAAGTTTAATTCGCGACTGACTGTAGGATAATACCATTCTGGGCCAGACTTATACAGAGTAACGTCCATGTCTCCTGGAAGGTGTGTTACTTGTAATTCTCGGCCGCCTGTCTCCTGTCACATGCGCGTTGGCTTTGATGCTGAAGAAATGAGATTTAAGAATTAAGCCAGGGAGGGTCTGTTTATTTAGTATCCGGCTGTCTCTCTGACATATTTGAGCCCCCTACAGTGCTCTAGTCACCAAACTATGCCACCAATTCCAAATCTTCCGGTACAATTAAAAGAGCAAAATATACAAAATAGTTGATGTAAGCTCTGCATGAGATTTGGGGGGGATACACGTGTATATCAGGTTTTATTTGACTACAAAGAGTGACTTTATCTGATAAGAATTAATCTTTCGCAACAAGTTTGGTGGCTAAAAGTACTTCAACCCAAAAATGGTTAAGACTACACCTTTCTCCAACACTAATATATTACATCCCAACCACCTCATCTCCGATCCCCATACCAACAGAACTGAGTTCCGATCTCCTCAACCCACTGCTTCTCATTTCACTACTGCCAATCCTCGGGCTTGTCATCGAACTCACAATCGAATCAAAAGAAACAACCCTATTATGACCACTTCCTGTGGCTGGACTTCCCTCTAGCTCGCTGGTTTGACTGTTTATTGAGTCACTAGATACCATTCTTCTGTGACTTCGCCCCACAACACTTCCCTCCAAATCACTCATTCTCCAACTTTCATGCCCACCCACCACACTACCCACTAATTCAGATCTCTCTTGTATCGTTGCCGTCGAATGAGTGTTCCTCAAAGAGTCCGTCCATCCTGCACTCAAATTCGATTCTCGGTCTCCTATTTCAGCTGTTCGCAGAGGAGCAGCGCTTAATTCTGCCTTTCCATTTTCCGGCCAATTATTGTCGGCCGTTTTCACAATCGTGGGGGTTTGTTTTCGTGCTGCGCTTCTTTTTTTTGAAATAGAAGAGTGCTGCTAGGCTGATAAGTATAAACACTGCCGCCACACATCCGACTCCTATCCCAGCTTTGGCACCTGTCGATAGGCTGCTCAATTTTGTTGACCGGTTCGAAGAAAAAGATTCTTCAACTGCAGGTGGTGGTGATGTTGGCATTGCCGTGGATGAGGTTGGCATCGTAGAGGATAAATTTGTAGAAACATTGAGGATACTTGGGCTGGGCGAGGGACTATCTCCTAAGCCAACAATAGGAGTTTTTGTAGGGAGAGGCGTCATAGTCGAACCACTCAGCATGAAACTAGTCTCTTAATTCATATGTCAGAAGCAGAATCCAGATTTTCAATGCGAATGATAGTTGGCAGAATGAGAAGCAATGAAACACACCTGCGAAGCAAAAGAAACTATTCTAAATTGCCCAGAAAACGCGTAAGAGTCATCATCATCAATAACCATCTCATAAAGCTTTCCGTATTCTTCCCAGGCTAATGGAACTTGCCAGCGGTAGGGGGATCCGTTCAAGCTAGCTTTCGTTTCTAATCATCAGCCCGGAACCTCTCTCGCAGACCCAAAACCTCCCCCAGACTTGTGCCTGACTTCCGTCCTACACATGGCACACGAGGATAGAGGCATAACGTACAAGCAATCCTAATCACAGTTTGATTCTCAATCATTGCTCCAGAATCACCCAAACCTGTGGTACTGCCGCTTCATTATAGGGAACCGCCAGAAGAGTCAATGCGACAGGACCTTTGGCTTCAACCCAGGAGATGATGAACCCTCGTTCTGTAGGGACGTCAGGAAATCCGGTGGTATTGAATTGAACCATTATTTCGCGATATTATATTACAAACAAATAGAAGAAATATTCTCAAAAAGTACGCATGCGATACTAAATGAATGGGTCAAAAGATGGTGGGGGACGCGGAGTCCCCAATCATGATTCTATGCTCAGCCCATAATCAAGAGTATGAATTGGGAACTACAAACACGCTGATCTGTTGGACACTATGAGTGGCATACATATAACACTGACTAAATTGGGTGGCCAGTTTTCGAGAGTTATCGTGCCCCCTGCGGAATATTGTGGCGTTGGCATCTGAGTGGCTTGGAGGTTTACCTTAATGCCGGTAATTCATGGCGCAACTGCAGAGAACACGAGGTTTTCGTGGGTGGTGTATGCAATTTAATTTGTTTGGAGGAATATTATTGGTTGCGGGTGTGTTTTGGTGGGAAATGTTGGTTGGTGACTAGGGTGAGTTGGGCGGTTATGTACGTTGAATAAGGCTGGCAGCCCAGAGGATACATCAAGTGGGTCTTTCGATTGATCTCAGAATAGCGGAAAGAATAGAATTTTATTTTAAGATGGCAACAAGTAACCTTATGCTAAGAGTAAAAACACCACAACTCCGAAAAGTTATTGTATGAGTGGGACTATTGTAAATCGAGAGGAGTTCGTATTTCAACTCGGCGTTCAAGAACCTTCACTCTTTACTATCAACACGCCTGAAACTCCAATCATCTCAGCTATGCGAGACACTATCAACTGACTTCAAAATCCAGTTGCCGATAGTCTCTAATGCGGGCAAAACAAAATCATCTTTAGCGCATCATCTGGCACATTCCGCGGCAAGCCAGTAATTTCCGACTTTGGAGGCGGCATAGTCCACTGGATTATCAGTACATTTGCCGGCTTCTATAAGTTAAAAGCTGTGCCGCCCTTGGGTCCTTTGACGTCGGTTAATGCTGAGCTATCCATGGATGCGAGCCGAGCCGTGTATTATGGCACCAGCCTTGATTTCCGCTCAATAGTTAGCTTATTTTTCTTGCTAGAAAAACGTTCGAAGAGGCGGAACGGGAGAGGGCGGGGGGAGGGCAGCGTTTACATCCACTCATGGTGGTTACACACAAAAATGGTTTAAGTTACGGGGAAGATGTAGCTCAGTAAAAGAAGGAGGTACAACGCAGTTGATATCAATATGGCTTTTGATATTCTGCTTAGTCCAATATCTGTATTATGCCAAATATTGTTCAGATGACTCTCATACCCAACAAGTTTGGCAGCGGTAACTTTCAATGAGTTCAGATCTGAATCGTCGCAATACGGATATTTCAATGTAAAGGGAGTGGCTGGTGCAGAGAATATGAACACAATTGATTTGATGACCTTCTTCATGCGTCCTTATGAATGACCTGCCATGTATATGTTAGAGCCAAGGTTTTAGATCATTTTGGTCAGCTCTTACCCAATTCTAGTGCTGCTGCCCGTCATGATGAATGCCTTTCCATTTTGAATTTTTGGCTACTCACATCCTTTTCGGTAAAGGTGGACTTAGAGGGAAAATGGTAAATGTACATGGCCTTCAGAATGCTTATTTTGAGCTTTGGTAATGATATAAAGTCCAAGGATCGATGACAATGCATCTGTCTGCTGGTGTTGGTAAGGGTTCGCAAGTGTTGGTTACAGTACAAACAGATGTCATCTCACGTTACTAAGATGTTCAAGTACCAGTGCCCCGGGCCATGAGATGAAAATGTCAATTGGCGTCCAGCAAAGTATCTTCTGCGATTTGAACTACTACTACCTTTGAGTAATTCTACTTGCCAATAGCTATATGAAACGTCTTTGGGAATAACGTGATATACACGTGACACAGTCTCATTCACGATCAATATAAAATCCATCATTAAACCTAGAACAGTAAACGAGCTGGTTGGGAGAAAATAGCCTGTTCTGCATGATTTTGTTACATGATTTTTCTAGTGTTTCATCGCGACATTGGCTTCTCGCTGATATCTCTGCTCTTTTTGCTGGCCTGAACTAACCCACTCAGAATTCGTGGGGACGCTATCGCGTTTTTGTGCTTCCAACCTATCAGCCTTAGCTGGAAGCCGTGTATGGTAATAAATACACGTATTTAAGAACAAATTTGAAGATAGCAATGTATACCATCCTCTAAACAAAACGTGTTAACTTGTCGGGTCTACTTATAATTCCTCGATCACTAGTAATCGGCACTGAGAGCTCTACGTAAGTGTTTTGGTGACAATTTACGGTACGAATAATACGCTAGATCATACTAAGATGGTCTTTCAGGACCCAGGCATAAATTGAGTATATTTACCTACCGGTATAACATAAATTCCCAATATTACACGAGTGCTTCCATTAATGACTTTATAATTCAAGCGGGATCTTCTAGAAACTTAACAAATGTTAGATGCGGAACAACAAAGAAAATTGAAGGTTTATTCGAAGGGCTGATTTCGAGATTCTTGAGATTCTGTCGACCAGTGGGTGGCAGAGCCTATGCTAGCCAGGAGCCGGTGTATACAGCACCTTCGTTTCTTGCCACGCACCATCCAATTTAAGCCATCAAGCTGGATATATATAGACCATAACTCTCGAGCTATTTATACTTCATCACATTCACTGCCATAAGTCATGGTGTCAGAGGAGCGGTGAACACTCCTTGTTCTAGTCGTCAATTTTCTATTACAATGTCATGAAAGCCTCATCTCATCACTTCTCCTCTTCTTGAATCACAATAGCCATCGCAAGCCCTCTTCTCTGGCACCATGACTCCGCACTTGACCACAATACTACACTAACTGTAATCAAATATTTTTGCCTTCGTTCACTCTAGAAAACTTGCTATATAGTAGCCTGTGCTGTCTCTCTTTTGATGCATCGACGACAGACGGTAGTTCTCCGCCCATGAAAAACCTCTTTAAGTACAGTACATCAAATTTGTCTTTTATTTTGGAGAAATTACCGATATAACATGTGACTCGGGACATGCGCAATCTCCAGGGATGGGCTCACGTGTAACCAGTTTGATCGCTTGTACTTGAGCTCTCACTTTTAGAACGAGCTTTTTCAAAACATCTTTTATGTTTAGCAGGAACCAGGCTCTACATCAGCTTAGCAAGGGGTATATAGTGCCTAGTAAGCATGTTACATATGCTGACTGGCTGGTATTAATACTTAAAGGAGCCTCTAGAGGCTGTGACTATCCTAGGACCTTACCATGTGAGAGACTAGAAGAGACTATACAAGCAAAAGTTAGGTAAATGGTAAGTAGTACTAAATATCAAGAACTATATAACTTATTTCAGGGATAGCGGAAAGAGAAAAAGAAAGTCTAAAAAGCACGAAAGGTCCTCGTACCTCGTCAGGTTTATAAGTCTGAATCACTTAATGCCAAAATCGTTTCTACTACTACCTAAAATCTCTATAACCATTATGATTGATTATATTTACGTACCTAAGACAGTTGCCTAGTAACTGTTAGAGGATGTGTATATCGTAGCTTCAGTTATATTTAGGAGTGAAATCATATAAATTTCAGTTATAGAAGTAACATTAGCGTTAGATGATTTAGACTATAAACCCGACGAGTATACGGAGGTGTAGCGGTTAAGTATTATTACCCCTCCCCCTGTTACGGCATCCTGAATCTAGGTACTATTAAACCAGATAACTAAATCGTAAAACGTGAATCGCAAAAGTCTTATATTTACCACTGCTGCTATTGTGCCTATACCCCCACACCCGCACACTACTACCTCGCTCAAACTCCAAAGCCTTGAAATTTTTACGTGTACACTCGCTACCCTCCCGATCACTACCGCACCCTCGCTGTCGAACACTCTCTGTCGCACCCTCGCTATCGCATCCTTACTGTTGTACAAGGGTTATGCCCTATTATGTTGTTCAGAAGAGAGAGAGAGATGGAGAAGGAGAGGGCAGCGGAGGGGATAGAAGCGGGGAAATATTCCAGTCGTGCGAATCGCTTCTCCCTAGTCCTAATCCTGCCTTCCTAAAGAGCCTAGCAGGTGTTGCGCTCACATTTGTCTACTACTTACCTGTCCTCGCTCTCTCCCCTACCTTCTCTACTCTTTCTTTCCGATACTGTATTACGATAGCGAGTAAACTATACGACAGCTAGAGTAAGATAGAGTATAAGAGGGGTTAGAGGAGGGGTTTGTCNGGGCGGGGGAGGCGGGAGTGTAGGTATAGTACGTGCGCGACACGTAACTCGCGAGGGACCTAATATAAAAATAGGGGTAAGGAAAAGGAGCGTAAGAGGGTTATAGTAGAGAACCTTTACTATATAGAATACTATAAATTTAATAATAGGCTAATAATTCTATTCTTTAGCTCTTTCTTCTATATAAAGTAACTTTTAAAATTCATAACTTATAATTTAGCTATTCAGTTTAATAGTAGATTTAAAATACTCTATCTATTTACTTCTTACTCTAAGTATTTAATTTATTATTACTTACGTAAACTACGTTTAAAATACTTCGTTAAAAGACTTAATATATTCTCAAATATTACTTTATAATACTTTCTTTTTATATTATTATTATTATATTATTATTATAAAGCTATCCCTTAAGCGTAAGTAATTTAGGTATAGAGCTAATAATACTTAACTAATATACCTTCGTAGGTAGTAGATAGAGTTTTCTTATATATAAGAGTTATAGTTATTATTATATATATATTTTTCTTAGAATAAAGTTATTCTAAAAGTATTATAAGTTATTATATAATTAACATAATAATATAAAGAGTTTAGAATAATTATACTACTTAATTTTAATTAGCTTAGGTATACTAATACAATTCTCTTATTTATACTAGAAGTTTAGTATAATAATGTAACGAATACTCAAACTGGCTAACTAAACTTGGCTGGGTGTTCGCTGGTTGGTATGCTATGATAAGAAGAAGACTATCGGGTTGTTCACTTGGAAGTGAACTCGTTACTTGTATCAAAGATGTCAAACTAATATGATAAGATCGATAACTAAGTTGAGCACGAAGCTCCTATCTAATGGCAGACATGCCAGTCTTATATAGAACCTTCTTGCTCGTTGATCATTATGATCACCCTGATCCCACTGATCCAGCTCAGCGTTGCTCAGTTGATCACCAATGATCAATGACGGTCACATGACTTCTATCAGATGAAATCCCTGGATCGCTTAGCTAGCCTAAGCATCCCTATTTGCTATAAGAGTGTGTTGCTGGTGCTTAACCTGTCAGGACGCCGCCTGGTCTTTGCTTATCACATGCCAACACGTGATTCGTGACAAGTACTTAGATATTATAATAATAATAAGATATAAGTAATAGAATCTTACTATTATTAAGAGCCCTTAATATTATACTAAAAACGCTAATATAATCTCTATATAATATAGATAGAGACTTCTATATATAATCTATAATACTACGAGTTTAATAAAAAGAGATACTAGATTAATAAGAGTTTTATAATAATATTAAGAAAGATAAGCTTTTAAAGATAAGAGAGATTAGCTAGCTACTAGAACCTATACTACCTATAGCTTATGAGCTTTTCCTAAAGAAGTAAGGGGATTTATATAGGAGTTTAGGAGGTATAGTACTTTATTTAGATCTATTAGTTTATAAGTCTTTTTATATACTTTAGTAGGTTTTATTTTATAGGTTGTTTTATAAGTTGTTTTAGTAGAGTTTTAGTAGTATTATTCTAGATTAGTATAGTAGGTAGGAAGTAGAAGTAGAAGTAGTAGTAAGAATAGAGTCTTATTTAGTATTATTATTTATTCCCTTATATTATAAGTTTACGTACGAATTTACTATTAAATCAATACGTAAATCAAATAATCGAGAATGCCGGGGCTCTTGCTAGTACCGACACTTCTTTACAGGGATCTATTTAAAAACGTTGACGGAATAGTAAAACCCTATCCTACATACTAGATCCCCTGTATATCCCCTTCCACACTACACCCCAGAACAAGCCATCCTAACCACATATTTCACAACCATACAACCACCTATCTCATTATAAGTAAACAGGAGTTTCCACATCTACTTCCATCCACCTTATATAAACTATCTCCACCTACAATCCTCTCTCTACGTAATACCCCCTACGCTATACCCCCTAAATATACTAGTATACAAAATACCTAAAACATCACATAAAAACAACTATAACCTCCAACTCCAACCAAGCAGAAGGTAAAATACCTATACCCACCTATTCCCAAACACTCCACACCCCTTTCCCCCCCTTTCCCCCCCACAAC